>PVLD010002151.1:0-174334 GCA_004027595.1 Dinomys branickii
AAATTTGCATGTCTGTATATGGGTCCATACATCTACAATTCGAAGATATCAATGGATAAAGCAACAACTACTGTTGAGACCATATCACCTTGTCTATAGATTAGTTGTGATTGTACTATTTTCTATGATAATGGGTGTCTGTTTGTCAATATGTTTTTGTACTTTTATGTTTCTAAAATAAAAAAAAAAAAAGAAAATAATATTTGCTAAAAACAGAATAGTATTAAAAGAATATCTTTTGTTTCCAGATATAATTGATACCCTAGAATGATGTGAAAGTTATGACAAAAGCTAGATATTTCATGGCAAACTATCGAGGTAAGGTTAGGATGGTTAGCCCAAGAGCTATTTTAGGTTAAACATTGCAGTCACCTCTCCTCCTGGCTGCTGTTGTCAGTGAAAATGGGAATAATACTTAAGAAGAAATGAAACGACCTTGTCTCTCTTTTGAGGATGCAATGAGGCAGAAATCTACAAGCCCAGAAGTGAAAGCTCCCAACCAAAACTGACCATGCTGACATCTTGCCCTGCCTGGTTCCAGAAATGTGGTAATACATATTTTTGTTATTTAAGCCACCAAATCTATGGTCTTATGCAATGACAACCCAAATAGCTAAGCCAAATACCACTATCATTATTTAACAAAATTAATATTCCATATATCATTTAAATAATGATCTGAGAAAAGGACTATAGATTCTTCAGCTCATGCAAGGGATTGATAGGACTTAATCAGGGTTGGATTAAAGTTATGAAAACAAAAGCGTAGAGAGAAACAAAGGTTCTTAATAGGAATCCTTAATGTCTATGTCATTGGTAGTGAATCTGGAGAGAAAAAAGTTATCCCTCATCTATAAATAGAACTGATAAATGCGAGCCACACAGTCAAACTATGAGGCAAGATGGAAAGTGAGTCAAACTATTAACTAGTACCTAATATTTAAATACATGCTGTTGTGGCCAAGGTTTACAAGGGAAAGGAGTTAGTACAGGGCATATAATTAATAGGGTTATTTTATAATATTCACCCAAAGAGTCAAATGCAAAAAAGTACAGGAATTCTGTCCAATCACTAGAAAGCGAGCCAGAGAATCCAGCTGAGGGGCTGATACCGAGGCAATGTCCTGCATGAGTCCCGCTGAAGACCTCGCCCTTGGTAGTGTCCTCCGTGAGTCCAACTGGAGGCCTAGAGCCCACCACAATGTCTCATGCAAGACCATATCAAGGATCTGCCCTGGGAAGGCCCAAAGGCCAGTGGTGGAAGCTAGAAAGCCTGTGCTAGCAGGATGAAAGATCGGTGCCTCAAGGCGAAGAGATCTGCACTGAGGCCGGGAAGTGATGCTCAAGGTAAGGACCAGAGCCTTCCTAAAAGAAATGCAGCCATCCTTAGCAATAGCTAATGCAGCCGTCCTCCTTAAAATGAGAACAAATGAAGTCATATCAGGAAAGCCAGTCCGGCAAACTTCTCCAGGAGAATCAGCAGCGCACCGTTTTCCCCTCCAATTCTCTTTATGCTGTTGGCAACAATCCTTGGGGGGACCTTCCACACCCAGCTCCACAATGATTCAGCTCAGCTCGGTGTTTGTTACAACTTGACCATCAATTAATCCCCACAAGTGTATACATTTGGAACTAAATGTACTTGAATAAGAAAACTGCAAAATCAGGCACACCTAATAAACCTAATCAGTTAATTCACAAGTGGCTAAGTATGGGTGATAAAAAAATTAGACTCCTAAAAATGTATCACCTAAGTATGGGAAATAAAAGACTATTTTTTTTTTCTGAACAGTCAATTTAGCAGCATGTTAGAAGATTGTGTGGTCAGAACAGCAATGACAATATCAGCTTCCTTTCTTATGAATTGAAATCAGCTCTGTGAAAATGGTTTCATGAACCTTCTCACTCTATCTCAAAAACCTCAGAATACCAAGATGGGCATCTTCTTGCCCACTGTGCCGTGAGCTCTCTGAAACGCACAACTGTTCTGCACTCTGAAAGTTTGCATGTCTAGAAGGTTCATTTCACTGTGTGTTCCACCTCTCTCAGAGGATTGCTTATTTTCCCCCCTCAAGGGCTTTCTTTTTCTTTTTGTCGTATTTGTGAGATTGTGTACATTTCTTTAGTGGGAACTTCTAGGCTTAGAATACCAAGATCAGTGTAGCTGAGGATATGACATTTCCATCTCGCAGGACACCCATGATTTAGAGAGTATTTAAAACTCTATCTGTTGACTCTGTGTTAAGCACTACTGCGCTAACGAGCAGGGAGGGACTGTGGTGAACTGAGTGGTTCATGTCCCGTGGAGCGTCAAAGTGGAAGGGGCTGCAGTAGAGCGGGTAGTGCAGCGTGTGTTAGAAAGTGATGCTAAGGGTGTAGAAGCACTTCTGAAGACAGGTGAAGGGCTGCCGTAGGAGTTGTTAGACTAACTGGCATTGCGCTAGGATGATACAAGGAAGAGATGAGCTCAAAGAGCAGAGTCAGCAGAAAGAACGGTAATGAGCGAGGTCATAATCAAACAGATTCTCTCAGGCAAACACCATGTGGAAAACGCTCCATCCCCAGAAAGCTTAAATTGAACTCTAAGAGAAAACATGTAAATGATCCATGGTACTCGTTTAAATTCAAGCCAAGCGTTATTATGTAGGGGTCTGAGAAGATGATGGCAATTATTCAAGATTTGAATCAAAGTGTACATATCAGAAGACAGTGTCTGTTCAGAGCCATAGGCCACTAGATAGGAAAAGAGATAAGGTTCTGGCATGGGAATAAGAAGCCAGACACAGCTAAATTGCAGGCGAGGCAAACAGTTGAAATGTCATTGTTCACGCTCTCAGCGCTTTCTCTTTCACACATCTCTATGAGTTGACATGACATATGCTTAGGAGGTTTTTCCTCTGCTATTTGCTTTTCTTTTCTGAAGGCAGGAGAGAGCCAAAGCAAAGCAAGGGCTGTCTGGGGAGTTAACCTTTGAAGTTTACCCTACAAGCTACTTTCTTTTCCCAATTCTGAGTTGGGCTTTTATTTCAGGCAGAGTGACTACTGGTCAGCTTCCGTTTTTCAGTTTTCTGGTATCGGCAAGTGATGACAATTGTGTAATCAGTTTCTGCCCCAGCTCAGAGAACGCGATTCATGGCAAATACTGGCACTGCTTTATTTTCTTCACTTCTGTGAGATTTGGTCCTACGGGAAGTAGCTCTTATGAAGTACAGTAATAGAAAATAAATTCCCTGCTTTATAATCTAGGAAGATAAACATTTATATTGATCAATACTGGTATTGATTATGAGTTCTAAGGCTTCCAACAAATTTCAATTGGGTTCCTAAGAGTAATTGTTCATAAAGTTGATTGAATAGAAGATAATATTTCAGATTCTTTTTTGTATAGTGCAAATATTTCTACAACTTGTTCTGGCTTTTCAACAGTTATGACTCTGATTTTTCTGTCTTTTAGTTGAAAAAAAATCAGTTGCTAAAAGATATATCCATTCTTATCTGTTTGTTTCACAAGTGTCTCAAACAGTAAAACACCCTAATGGCCATAAACTTTATAAATTGCAGAACTTTCTGTCCCAGCCTCTTACACGTCTTACCAGTCAATACTACATTGTGATTGATGATGTCCAGCTATAATGTGAAGAGTAAAGCTATGCACTCCAAATTTTCTTTCACTAAGTTTCTCCCCTATCTTCTCTATTTCTTACATCCACCTATTCACAAGACGTCATCAGGTATATTGCAAGAACTTCTCTACGATTCTGGCTCTTCTTTCCAGATTATCTTTCTAGTAATTCATGAAAGTTTTCATGAACATTCATTCTCTGCCACTAGCCTCCTCTCCAATATGCTATTCTTCACCAACTCCTAGAAAATGAAGGTAACCATGCCCCTATCCCCAAATTTGCTGTCTCAGATTTTAACAGAATAAATCTAAATCCCATCTCATCATTCAGGTGCCACCATTTTAACTGTCTGCGACCAAAACAGAAGAAGTAGCTTATTCAGAGCAGTATGATTCTTCAAACACTGCCCCAAGCTTTATGTCCCACAGCTGCAATGGCTTGCTGTCACCCCTTGTAACTTAATCTGTGACTATCACTGTACTTCTATTTCAAAATGATATAGTATATTAAAAATAATTTGTTGGTTTGATTCTCAAAGAAGTCTATGTGTTACAAAATGTTTGGTAATATTAGCCCTTTCTCTGTAGCTTCCCAGGAAATAGCATATATTTACTAATTGTTAGTAACCGAATAATAACTCCATGCTTATTTTTATCACCTAGAAAACTTTCTGTAAAGGATCTAGATTTTTAAATCATGTAATGTATTTTCCAGATTTTATGTTTAAATTTTGTCATCGTGTGTTTATAATACAGTATGAACTTTGTATTGTAACTTATACAGTTATTTGCTAACTTGTGCCATTAGATTGTGAACAAAGAGCTATTTTGCAAATATAGACTTATTACATAACATTTATTTTCATAAACAATTAGGAGGTATTGCATATGGTTTTGAGGAGTGCACAAAATCTGTAACCTGAAATCTGCTGTCAGAAGCTTTTGCTGTAAATTAACCTCAAAAATTTCAGTATCCATCTCCAAGTTCATTATACTGGTCCTGCTCCTTGACATTTTTCCATGTGACTTTATGTATGATTTTACCTATTCCACTCATCTAGCAGATTGCAAGTGTGGATGAAGCATATCCATTTTAATTGAACTGTTAACCCATGGGAGAATTTCACTTATTTTCTCTTAATGGCATTTATATTTTTAGATTATTTAGTAACTTCAATTATTTAGAAGAACCCCTTATGATTTATCAAGTAAAACAACATGATTAATGTCATACATTATCCTTTCTTTAATATGATTTCACAAGTGGAAAGGATGTAAGTTTAATCGTACAGTTACAGAGAACATCAGTGGTGCATGTAAAGCCCCTCAGACTCACGTCAGGCTGACTACTGCCCTAGTGTTATAGAACGCTACTGGCTACTCCAGTTGGATGAAGACTGTCACCTTTGTAGCCAATGTGAAGAAATTTTCAAAGGTAGAAATAAGCTCTGCTAAACATGTTTCAAGAGATCAAAGCAGCTTCATAAGTGCCTGTGATTTGATTTGATTTTAATTAATTTTAATACATACACATCAGTTTTACTAGTAGCAAACTTTGCTATTCACTGTAATGCTCTTAACTTACCACATATTGATGCTATGTCCCCGTTCGTTCTTTTTTTTTCTTTTAGAACAATTTTTTCCATTTTATTGGCCCATTATTTTAACTTGACTAAAGATACTTTTTAAATATACAGCTAATCGTTTACTGAGCAATACAAATCCTTGGTTCACCTCAACTATAATATCCATTTCCCCAGTAAACAGCAGACAAAACTTCTCATAAGTACACATGAAAAAAAAATCCACCTATCCATCTAGGTTCACTATCTACTATATGTATGTATTTCTTTTGCCATTGAGATCACATATAACTTGTACTGGAAATGCTCTTAAATAAAACAACATTCCTGCAATGTTAAAAAGCCTTAGATAAATGAAGAAATTTGTTGCACCTGTAAGATGATAGTCTTTAGGGTTAGACTTAGCATAGCTCATTTACTATTTATTAGCCGTGGGATCAGAAATGCATTAGTTAAACTCCTTTAGCCCCGGCATCTATGAAAAATTATATATATATACATATCTATATCTATATCTATATATATCTATATATATATAACACTTTATATATATAACTAAATATAACGATATAAATAACTATATATAACATATATACAACTTTTTGTATATATGTATAACATATATATACTTACATGATTCTTTGTATGATTAAATGAGATGTTTAGAGCATGCATTTCTTTTTTTTTTTTTTTTTTTTTGGCACTGGGGATCGAACTCAGGACCCTGGGCTTGCTAGGCAAGCGCTTATTCCACTGAGCTATATCCCCAGCCCTAGAGCATGCATTTCATGCCAGGCATAAGAAATGTTACATACATTAAAATTTGTCTGCTTTTGTAATTACCATGTCTAAATTGTTTTCTTTCGTTCTTTCCACCAAAGGAAACTTCACTGAAAAATTTTAAATGAAAGGATAAATTTTAGCTGAAACATACAACTCATTCTTACAAAAAAAATGAATGTAAAGTTTTATGTGTTGGATGAGACATCGTGATTGCATCTCCCTTTTTGTCCAAGTAAACCTTACCAGTCTCTGTTGCCAGACTGCATATCACTAGGGTGTAAGTATACAAAAGATCTCTGAAGCAGATGTATTTACTAGGATTTATGGAAGTAAAGCGTGAAATACAATGTGTCTGGACAGAAAGACAAGCACTACTTTTTCTCACATTCTCACTCGTGTGTTGTGATCACACAGATGCAACAATATTAGTTTTCAGAAGCTATGGAATATGGAGTGTATGTGGAAATAGGAAGATATTTACCACCAGTTATAATGTTGCAGTTATATGAGGAAATCTTAGGGTGGTCCTATTGCATGGTAAATGGACTATAGCAAGCACTATTGTCCATTTCAAAATAGAATATGGGATTTTGACTGTGTTCACCATAAAGAAATTTTTAAAAATTAAGATGATCAGTATGCAAATTACCATGATTTCATCATACTACAAAGGACATTGACCAAAGCATCACATAATAACCCATAAATATATGCAGTTATATATCATCCAAGATGCATGAACATTAAGTCAAAAAGAAAGTATAGAAGAAAATTTCTACTATATAGTTCCATCATCTGTATAAAATCTGATTTCTCACTCTCTAATTCTTTTCTATTTTACTCACACTAGTCATTACTCAACTATAAGAAAATTAATACTTTTCTGATTTTATGTGTCAGATGAGACATTATGACCGTGTGTCCCTTTTTGTCCAAGTAAACCTTACCAGTCTATGTTGCCAGATTGCACATCACTAGGGTGTGCGTTCTGGATATCCAAATTTGTGTGATCTGAGCCCCACTGAGTGAAGAGGCATTGTCTTTGGCTGCATAGAACATACAGTCAATATATATGCATAAAAAAATCTTTTAAGATTCTTTATTAATACACTTAAAAATATGACAAAAAAACTTAAAACTTATGAGCTATCTTGTTTTTGAGGAAACTAAGGCATTACTATCTGGCTCAATGGGTGAGGTGCCCAATTTAATAATGAAATTAGAAAATGTGTAAGCACATCTCTCTCATGACAATAGAGACATGTTTACGGGCTCCGAGCCACACTGTAAGTTGCAGCATCACTATTGGAAGTTGGAGAGTTTTACTTGCCAAGTTACAAGTGTGTCTGGTCGATATAGTTGTCGAGGGAATGACTGTGCATCAGAAACAGAGAGCTAGCACTGCCCATTGGCACCACTGCAAAGCCTATTGCCCTTGCAGTTGGCACTGAGGCAACAGTGCCATACAATTGTGTAAAATATTGCTTAAAAAACAACAAATAGTATTCCAAGTCTATGATCTTGTGGGGCCAGACATGCTACCAACTACTGGGGACTCAGTGTAGACCACAGAGTCTGGGTTGAACAAGCCTGGTACACATGATCCGATACTGCCCGAGGGTAAGTACATTCTTCCTTGTTTATCTGCTTTCTCTATTCAAACATGTTCCTTCTATGGTTTGATTAGGAAGCATGATTTTTATACATATAAATCTGCACATAGTAAATTTAATGAGATGATGTTTTTGCTTCTTGATATATTTTTCTCCTTAGGTGTTTAAATTATTTTACATCTCATTGCATTCAATGCTTGTTTAGTTATGTTTCAATACTAGTAGGAGAAAATGCATTTTCCTCTTGAATTTTGGCTCTGCAAGATGATTTATGTTGTGTGACATTAGTGCACGTCTTCATCCGCACCTTTGTACTAAGGAGCTTCTGTTTCGCATGCCTCCTCCAGTTCGCATGCTCAGGTAACCGTAACACAATGACCAAGTGGGACATATTGCCCCACACACTCATTTTTAGACTATTTGTGGAAGTCAGCTACATTTCTATTCCCATTTGTGCAATTTCCAGGAAAACTCTCTGTCGTAGATGATTTTATATGTGTAACTTTTACTTTCACAGCATTTCAGTGTATCTTTGGAAAGAAACTTTCTTTTGCTCTCTTTTACTACACATGCTTGCAGTAGATGATGAGTATATTCCTGCAGAGATTTGGTACATGCACGTAACACGTTTTAATTCATTTCCACCCACTTCTCCAAGCTGTTTCCATCTCCCTGAAACTCTTGATCCCTTCCCCAGTTGCAAACTGTCAATCTCCCTCTGTCCTGTTATCTTTTTTATTTGACTCTTTATTTATATTTTAGACTTCTCATGGGAGAGAAACCATATGATATTTAGAGTTAGGTGTCTATTTTATTTAACATGACTATATGAAGGCCCACCCGATTCTCTATGAATGACTTTACGGGACAGCAGCACTCCACTGTGTACAAATGCCGGCTTCGCTTTATGCATTTATCTCTTGATAGGTGTAGAAGCCACTTCTAATATTCATCTACTGTGAGTTGTCTTGCTAGAAACATGGACAGAAATATACCACTGTAATATGATGCCTCTAAGACTTTGGGGAAGATATCTAGAAGCATACTGGATTCAATGGAATTTCCAGTTTTCGGTTTTTGAGGACTCTCCATACTGATTGTATCAGATGAAGTTACCCCCAACAGTGTGGAAGGGCTCACTGTTTCTCAGAGCTTTGCCAGGGTTTGCTGTTATCTTTTAACATACTTATCATATGTACTATGATAACATACTTATCATATGTACCAGGTATGGCTTTTTCAAAGCATTTTGTTTATAATTTATAAATGACTGTAATAATCTCCTTTACTGCCATGTTGTTTATAAAGTTATTCTTTCTTACTTGTGCGACATTGAGCTATTTGCTTGTTTTTTTTTTCAAATTAAAGAGCATTTCATAGGTAGCTCATGTAACCTGTTTCCAAAATCACTGCTCATATCTATTGTCATTTTCTGATTTTTTTATTCTTTTCTGTTGAGTTTTTGGTCATTTTTTACATGTTTTAAATATAAGTTTCTCTTAAGACTTATGATTTACAGATATTTTCTCCTGCTCTGCAGCTTTTCAGGTTTATTTCAAATGCAGTTTTAAACATTTTGGTAAGACCCAGTTTATGTCTTTTCCTTTCACAGATTATGAGAAGTCTTCTTGTCCTAGGTTTCAGGCTTATTCTTCTATTTGTTGTATTCATTGTGAGGTTTCATTTGAGGTAATGTTACCTTGGTTTTGCATATGGATGTCCAGTTTAGTAGCAGAGTTCATTGAAAACATTGCCCTTTCTTTGGTGAATGATTTGTGCAATAATGGAATCTCTGTCTCTCTGACATTAGGACAATAAGACCATATAATTTATGCGCTTTCTTTCTTCTTTTCCAAATATTCTTTACTCTTCTATCATTGATTTTGTAAAGGGAAAATGAAAGAAAGTATATAAAAAGTAAAAAGATGAATTGAGGATATCTTACAAAGAAGCTGTCCATTATATTTGAAACCTTTAGAGCTATGTGTGGTGGCACTTGCCTGTAATCCCAGTACACAGAAGGCTGAGGCAGGAGGATGCCTGTGAGTTCAAGGCCAGCCTGAGTTACATGGCCAGACACTATCTCAAAAATAAATAAATAAATAAAATAAGTTCTAATGATTTACATGTGCTTAATTCAGAATAGAATTCTTACAACTGCAGATCTCAATTTTATATGAAAAAAGTATAAAGTTCAATCTGGCCTGATGTAAAAGATTTTGAGACAGAACATTTGTAAAGTATTCATAGTTTAAATTAATGTGATCTTCAAACTCTCATATTCAATAATTTAATTCAGGATTGCCTTAGCATTTCAAAAAAAAAACCACTAAATAAATGCACTAACCGTGTCCCCCAAATGATTCACTGATGAAAAGGAAGCAATTTCTGCAGTCTTGAGATGAGTGCCTGAAAACTAAACAGAATCCATTAAATGAGACAAAAGGCATATAAAGTCTAAAATGGAATATATCATTAGGATGCTGGTGGCAATCAGCAACTAAAAAATTACTTGAAGTTACATATTTTTAGTTTTGTTTCCTTTTAATGAAACATACTCAGAGCTTTATTACTCCCTTACATCTAATTAATCCAACACAAAAGCTTCTCCAAAAATACTCCTGTGAATTTTTATTATGTTTATTTCAGTCCCACAGCCACAAGCAACTATATGAAATTTAAAAAGAATATGAGGAGCTGGGGATATAGCTCAGTGGAATAAGCGCCTGCCTAGCAAGCGTAGGGTCCTGAGTTCAATCCCCAGCACCGCCAAAAAAAAAAAAAAAAAATGTTTACTCGGGCTGGGGATATAGCTCAGTGGAATAAGCGCCTGCCTAGCAAGTGCAGGGTCCTGAGTTCGATCCCCAGTACCACCAAAAAAAAAAAATAAATATGAGAAGGCTATTACACTTTAAGTGGGCAACTCCTTTTCAAATTAGGATTGGAACACTGTCAGTGTTTGTTTTTACCTCTAAATAACACTGCTTACCCTAAAACTATTTAAGGATTCAGATTTTCTGTGTATATGTGCAAGTTATGGAGTCCTGAGATCTGATAATATCATTACTGAAATAAATTAATGTCTTTTCATGTTTAGTAAATTGCATAAACCACATAATATGTGAGTTTTGAGCAAAATATTTCTAACTTTTGCACACAGTAATATTTACTTATCATTTGTGTCAGTGATATTAGAGTTTACACATTGTAGTTAATATCTAATAAAGTATGAGTTACTATACTTTTTCAAGAATTCTATGAGCTAAGCATTATATGAAATGGAAGCTGAGAATATTTGTGGATTGTCCTACAGGAACCTAGTATTTAGATTAGGACGTGCTGCTCCAATGGAAAACTAACTGGATTCAGGATCTTTCAACGTAACCGTTCTACGTGGGTGTCATGTTGCATCTCTGTTATCCCTGCTCTGTTTGGTACCAAGGTAGGAGCATCACATGTTTGAGTCCCGCATAGACAACTTAGCGACAGTGAGAACTTGTCTCAAAGCAAAACTAATGTCAATAAAAGGGCTGGGTTGTAGCACAATATGAAGACCCTGGGACCAATCTGTTAGCCTGAAAAACAAAAATAAAAATAGATAGCAGGACCTTGGTCAGCTTTTCCTCCCCATTTGTTGGTGTGTGTTTGGAAGCCAAAGGGTCTGCCCTGGAAGGCTGAAGGAGCTAGAGAGGGTCACCCAAAGGCAGTGGTGGGGGCTTGGGGTATAGCTCAGTGGCATAAGCGCTTGCCTGGCAAGCGCAAGGTCCTGAGTTCGATCCTTGGTACCGGAAAAAAAAAAAAATCCCAAAGGCAGTGGTGAAGCCCAGAGCTCCTGCGCAGAAGCTAAGGGAAGATTCCTTTCCTCTTTCCCTCTCTGTTCCACTCAGGCTACAAGCCTATTTTGAGAGGTTACCCATATCTAGGGGGTGTCTTCTCTCTTTAGTTTGTATTCTCCACGACAATCACCGGCTGAAACACCACTGAAGTTAGTTTCCTACCACTGAAAAAGAGGAGCCGTAGCATTTCATTTCCACATCCTGAGAAGGTGACACAGGAAAGTTGCAAGTTTGAGTCCCATCTCGGCAATTTAGTGAGTTTCATACATGAGAAAATAAATGGATTCATGATGTAAATCACTGTTAAGGCCCTGGGTTCAATCCTACACGCACACACACACACACACGCACAGATCTAGCACATGTGTGCATAAATGTGTAATATTAAGTTCTATGTGCAAATGAATCCTGTTCAATGATGCTTTTTATTTTTATTTCCACAACAGCTCACAAAACATCTCTTTTCCTTCAATTACTTTTATAAAGAAAGACAATGTGGTATTTTCCATAATTCCCTTAGGTAGCTAAATTTCTCAAAAAGAAGATGAACCTGCATTTATTTCCTTTCTTTCCAATATTTTAACCTATAGTACAATGTCCATGCATTTATTAGACACTTTTCAATTTTGACTTATCTTTTGTAACACACGGAAAAGTACTAATGAATATTTTTCTTTTGGAATCACCTCCAAAGCACATCTTTAAACCTTAATTTTTTTTTTAATATCCAGCCACCTATGAGCTTTTTCTCATACAATGTTTGTTTCCCTTTTTTCAGTATTCGAGAACTCCTTCTCTTTGGATGACCCTTGCCATCATTTGTCAGAGTTAGTTGTGACCTTTGCTATGTTGGTTTGCCTCACACATGTTGCTTTACAGTCAGTGTCCAGGTGGGGAGAAAAAGAATCTACCTTTTTATCACTAAATGTTTTCTAGAGTTTTCCCTATATGGTTGGTTTTGATTATACATTTTAATAAAATGACTAGCTTCTATGTGTATCATTATTAAAATGGACCAAAGTGGATATTGAACTTGCTTCTCTCCAATCCCTCTTCTGGGAAACAAAAACAATTCCTCCCCTTCCTTCCATTCAGTAGTAATCCATTGGCCTTCTTTCTTTATTCTTCCTTACTGTTAATGTAAATATTGAGTGATAAGTAGACAAGTTTTTTCTTAAATTCTGGTGTGCTATATGCACTGTCAAGTAAATAAGAGAAAGGGCTTTAAATGAGGTTTCTAATTAGTTCACCTGTATATTTGAAATAGTATATTAAATAGTTTATTAAATTCACTTGAAGTACTCTTATACTCAAAATTTAACATTTCCATATCCTATAACTAGATAAGTATTTCCATTGTCCTTTTGTAGATGGGGATTGGGGAAAATTAATTTGATAATTAATGATCGCACAGTGTTCTTTAGCTTAAATATACACAACTTTACAATGAGCTCAGATTTACAGTCCTTTTTAAAGCGGGTTTAACTGGTCCTATGATGACCCAGTGTCCCAAGTGGTTACTCAGATTTTCTGTTCTGATGTCTAATCCCCTGGATGTCTTTCAGTGGCTTAATAAAAGGATTCAGAATCTTCAGTGCAAAGAGATTGTTGTGGTTGTGATAGTCTTTCTATACTGATCTGGCCATTATGTTTACAACTAATAATTTATAGTTTGTTCAAACTAGTCTTTTGGAAACTGTGATCGTAATCACTGCCAGAGTCGCTCGACTCAAAATTTGCACAAGTGAGAAAGTAACTCCATTCTCTACCTGTTTGCTCGCTCCAGGTCTCTGCTTGTTGAACAGCCCCTCAGGCCTTTAGTGTTGCTTCAGTGTAATTTCCTTTACTGTTTGGAACGTGTGTATGCATTTTATGGAATTTGATGAGCCAGGAATGTTCTGAAAGGCTGTTAACTGGGACCTTTGTCTTAGCAAGCTGTGTGCCCTCTACCAGGACGTACTGGATGGAGTTGAGAGGGGTAGTGCCCCAGGTGGTCCCTCCCATGCTAAGTACGCTCTTGCTCATTCCTCACTCCTTGGTTTAGCGGGATTTAAAATTTTGTGTCTTTCTCTTTGTAGCTCTATAACAAGAAAGATAAACAGAAATAAAATAAAGGACAAATTGGAGAAACTTCTACTAGAGAAATGGATGCACCTTGAGACCTGAATGCTAAGTGAAATACTGTAAATCAGATAAAAAGCTTAAATCCTATGTGATTTCTTCTAATGAGGAACCCAAATTAAAAATAATTCAAGGAGCCTATCGCAGCTAGGTGACAGGCAACAGGGACACATTGTGAATATTGGAAGAGAATCCAGTGATGCATAGAGAGAGGAAGAGGAGAGGAAAGGGGAAGAAAAGTGATCAAAATGTAGTATGTACAGGCACCGTTTCTACGTGGTGGACGTATTTGTTATTTATGGTAAATGTATAGTACTAAGAAGAGAAAAAAACAAATGCATTCAATCCTCTGGGAAAAATAGATGGGAAGTTTTTCTCAGTTTTATGACATTCTTCTAACACAGAAATGCTGTTTTTCTCCACTTCCCTCTCTCTGGAAAGATTGCGATTCTTGAAACAATGCAAAGCCATGCAGTTCTGGCTCCTGCTATGTCACTGGCTAGGTAAAAATCTTAGGCGATGCTCTTTTCTCTGAATACATAATTATCCACAAATGATAGGCTCTTACATTAACGGTTGAGACATCCACATGAACAATGTCTAGGTGATATCAGTTATATAGTAACACGGTCAGTAGGAAGATTTAAGGCAAAAATGTGCAGAGGATCCCAGAGGAAATAACGTCTTCCTCTTATAGACTTACTAAAGGCATCTTATACCTTGCAGTGGAAAAAGTGATGCCCTTCCAGATGAAGGTACATTTATCCAGGTGCTGAAAGTGTTGCCTGCAAATGACATGGAATTCAATTTCTTCCCATCCACTGTCTTCAACTGAAGAGGGGACTCTCACCCAAGGATACATACCCTCTTAGAGGGTCCAATACTTGGTAAGTGGGTGATACAACACACAGAATTCCAGTCTTTTCATTAAGTTCAAATAGATCTGAACAGCCATCTCAGCTATATCTCCCCACAGGAACTACTGAAACTTCTACCACAAATTAGTGTAACCCAGTTTGGCATTTCCCTCCGTGGAAAGTTGGCTTTTCTATGCTTTATAGATGTCTTGGGAGCTTTTGTCAAAGAACTGTCTGCAAGGAAATTTGCTTTTCAGAGTCACTTCCAATATAGTCTGACCTACTTGCACGACAGTTGGAACTGAGATTTGGAACCAGATACTCTCCTCTGTCCAGTGCATCATAGTGAAATCAGTACTTATGGTATGCAAACTAATTTGTGTGAGCATCTGCTTCCTATGGAAACTCATGCAGGTTAACCTAAACATTTGGTTTTAGGCACAGTAAAAGGAGCAAAACATTTCACAGGTGAAAAAGTAAGACAATAATCCTTTCAATTTTATGATTATTCATGTAATAGACCAAGCAAATCAATATTATAATTTTGGCTTAATCCACGAGTAAAATTGTAAACAACCGAAGTATTTAAATAAATTAGGTAGTAGTATTTTCTGATGATTAGTCTTTAAATCTAGAATGCTGATGGATTTCTACTTAGCAAATTGTACACCTGTTGACTTGAAAAATATTTATTTAATCTTGCATCGATACAAAAATATATAAAAACTTCACATACTTGTAGAGTACTATGTACCTAAACAGTCTTTAAGTCAAGAAAACATATTTGTCTCCTCAAACGCTTATCATTTCTCTTTGGTGAAAATTTTCAAACTACTGCCTTTTGACTTTTTAAATTGTGCTATGTATAATTGTTACCCATGTTCACAGTTCTCTAAAATACTACCCCCAAGTTTCTTGCTCTTATCTGACTAACTTAGAAACCATTGGTCCACCTTTCCTCATCTCGTCCACCAGGGTTACTTGTCCCCGATAAACAACATTCTCTTCTCAACTTGTATGAGACCATCTTTGTGAGATTCCACATCTGAGTGAGATCATACACATCTGAGTTACGGCACTGACCACAGTGATACCATGTTCCACCCAGGTGGTTACTAATAAGATGCCATGCTTTTTATTACTGAATACTATTCTATTGTGTATATGTATCACACTTTTTTCCATTCATCGATTCATGAACCCTTATGTTGTGTCTTACTAGGACGAGTGCTGGAATGAACATGAAAATGGAAATGTCTCTTTGACATAATGATTTCCTTTCCACTGGACATAGCCAGTGTTGGGCTTTCTAGATCAAATCGCAGCTCTATCTTTAATTTTTTGAGCACCTGCCATACTGCTGTTCTCTGTGATGGCTGTGCTAATTTACATTACCACCGACAGGATACAAGTGGTCCATCTTCTCTCCACCATGTATTCTCACTGAGATGAGGTAATAGCTCACTGAGACCTCTGTTTGCATTTTTATCGTGGCCAGTTTTTCACATAGCTTCTGTCCATAACTATGTATTTTGAAAGAAATATCAGTTGATCTCCAATATACTTTCAATCAGGCTATTCCTTATTTTTGTGTTATGTTTTCAGAGTTCCTTTTCTTGAATATCAATGTATTCACACAGTTTTACATTGC
The DNA here is from genome assembly GCA_004027595.1 of Dinomys branickii. Classification (NCBI taxonomy): domain Eukaryota; kingdom Metazoa; phylum Chordata; class Mammalia; order Rodentia; family Dinomyidae; genus Dinomys; species Dinomys branickii. The sequence goes on from PVLD010002151.1 coordinate 16,067, forward strand.
CTATGTTTTCTTCTACTCTACACATTGTCTCTAACTTGAGTATTTCCTTTATATAAAGAAGCTTTCTTCACTTCCTGTAATTCCATTTGTCTCCTTTTGCTTTGGTTTCCTGTGCTTTTGTACTCCAAATATTCTTGCCTATTTCAATGTCCTGAAGCATTTTCCCTGTTACCTTCAATTAGATTTAGTCCAACTTGAGTTGATCCTTGTAACTAGTAAGAGATAAGAATACAGTTCTGGTTGTTGGCATGTGGAATTCCAATCTTGACAACATGGCAGTAGAAGTAAATATTATATAGACCAGTGACATTTTAAACTGCATATTCCTTCCAAGTATACTGAAAAAATGAAATTCACAAATAGAGAGAAGGGTGTCTTGAAAAATCTATGATGCAAAATTCAGAAGGAAACATTTTATAATTTAGCTCCTATAAATTAATAATACAAGGTGATAAAGTCTGAAAAGAAAGAAGCAATGGGGAATGATGAAATAAATGTAAACGAAGTAAAATATGTAAAGAAATTCAAACAAACTTACAGAACCCACAGTGCTATTAGTGAAAAGGTGGTATAATACTACCAAAAAAAGTTGTCTCATGGAAAACAAATTCAAGGAATGTGTATATTTTAAATGTAAAGATAAAGATATAAAGTGAAGATTGAGGAATCAAAAGAGAAGCATAACTGGTAATACTGAGTTCTCAGAAAGACTGTGAAAACAATAAATAATAAAACAAGTTAACTTTTCAGTCGAAAAGCTTTCCATATGAATATTTGCATACTTGCTAAAAACAGCCTCTATTATTTTGACATTGGATAATTATGAAAGGAGAGTGATGTTTAGATCTTTTAGTTCAAAACTTATTTTCCGAGGGTACTTTGAAGATTTAATTATCCATGTTGTTCATTATTTACGAATATATTCCTGTCTATGTACAGTTTTGGAACCTGTTCGCAGGTTCTAGCAGGGGAGCGCAGCTACTCGCATACACTTGAACGAGGAATGGTCCTCCTCTACCACGGGTGGTCGTCCTCTTCCACTGAGCATGCAGCTTGGGGAGGGACGCACATGGAGCATTGAGGGAGGAAGGGGACACCTACCTCACCAACCAGATTAGCTGAATCAACCCTGGAGATCAATGGAGTGACAGATGTTGCAGCCAGATCACCTTCACATCCAATGCATATGTACTTTTTGGAAATTTTAAAAATACACCCATGTATAGAGTGCTCTATTTCACTGTGCTTCACAGTTGGTAAGTATAGTACATTTGAGGGAAAATACAGAAGATAGTATTAAAAATTACCTCGTAAATACTGAACAGTTAAACTTCACAGTTCTGTTGATCATGATTGTAAAAACAAAAGTTTAAATGAATTTTAGAAAAGAATATAAAAGGCCCAAAATATTAGTGCAATAAACATGTAAGTAACCCTCTGCTGAAGGCCGATATTATCCACTCCTAGTTTTTATTTGTCTTGTTGACTTTCATCCTGTCTTTACCTGGAATAAAAAAAATACTGAAGACCTAAATGCTAAAGTAAAGTGTAGTGTGTTCTGCAAGTCAGCATCTTTAATGTCCACAAAGATTGTGAGAATTTAATAAAATTTCATAAATATGTTTAAAAAAACCTGGCACTCTCCTGGAAAACAGAAAAATATTTTTAAATCATAAATTACTGAACAATAAAACCCACAGCCATTTAGTTTGTTCAACTGTTGCTTGGAGATATGTTTTTTTAATAGAATGATATTCTTCATATAAGAAGAACCAAAGACATCATTCTACCCCTCACATTTATTGAAAGCATTTTCCAATCATTGCTAATATACACACTGTTTCTAATTTCCATATGTACATGACCAGATACTATTTTAAATTTCTCATATTTCCAGCTTTCTATGTAATTTATCCCAATTCCTTTCTTTTAAGATTTTTCGCCTCTCCCTTTGGAAGTTTTCTAATAATAGCTAATGTTATTATTTTTCCAGGGAACATTAGCTTCTCCTTAACCAGTTATGCTTGACTCACAGTTTTGTACATCTTCTTGCTTACATTGTTTTCAGTAGCTTCTGTGTATCCTATGAACTGATCTAGGAGGCATCTTTTCTGAGTATAGCATCCATCTGTATTCTGTAACCTCCCTACTTTGGCCCTCAGGTCTCTGATTTATTGTTCACAGTGTAGAATTTATTAATCATACATCCTGTTAGTTCTAAGCCTTAAAGTAGTGTCAGACAGTATAACATACAGGTACTTTGAAGGTAGACAGGCTATGGTTGTAATTTAGCATTCACCATTTACTAGCTGTGAGACATTGAAATCATTTTAGTGAACTCTTCTGAAGTAATTACCCATTTTAAGATCAAAGTAATGTCTACATTGAAATTTTTGTGAAGATTAAATTTTTTACCGTTCTGAAATCACTTATATGAGTTGATAAATGCAATAAAATTCCAAACTGAAAGTTTAATACAGTTGTGAAAGTTTAGGTTTGAAATGGTTGTCCTGAGTATGCATGAATGTGTGTGTGTGTGTGTGTGTGTGTGTGTGTTATTTCCAATTCAGAAAGTGGGGCCCTACATTATTTCAGGAATAGTAAGCAATGTACTAGAGAGATTTACAAAGACAAGTAAATTACTCCACTTTCACTAACTATTATATGTTGATTTTATACTGGTATTCATTACTATAGATTTTTGCTTTTATTCCCTCATTTTACCTTAGATATTTAAGTGCTACTGCATAAATCACTAAATAAAGGCTCCAAAACAAATATTACAGTGAAATATTCTGCTTACACTTTGTTGTTATTACTACTTTAACTTTTGACATTATGTGGATATTAGGAAGGTAAGATTTTTTAACACTTTTGCTGTAACACATTTATAAGAAGTGATGGTTAAATCTATAAGTTTTGAGAAGGTTATGGATCATGACTCATTTTCATTTAAAAATTGTCATTTATGAATAGTAAAATGTATACAATGAAAGCTGACATTTCATAGTATTTTGTACTATTCAAGCAAAAAATTATTATTTTTCACTATTGATATCATGCTAGAAGATAATACAATCTTAAAATTCTGAATTGTCATGAAAATGAGAATATTTTCCATTGTGTATTAGATGCTAAGAAATAGTTCTTTTTAAGGGAACACAAGGCATGAGAACAAATTTTTCAATAGCTCCTTATACTCTGTGTTAAGAAATATAAAAACAGTTTGAAATTTGTGTGTACTAACTGCACAACACGTCTAGGGAAATTCAATAATTATGTATAAATAAGTCTGTCAGAGAATATTTGTGTGTGCACTTGCTTACAGAAGTCCACATTGTAGGAAGCACACAGAGATATCAGCAGATAGTTATATGGTTACAGTGAAATTTCACAAATGAATTAGAAACATAATAATTATTCATGGCATTTACTGTAGCATTTTGAGTATGACAATTCATCAGGCAGTGTCTTTCTTTCAGTATTGTAAGTGCACTGATTAAGATATACATAGTTTGTCAGGTAGCTTGAAGACATACAAAGATCTGTCAATATATTCAAATGTCAATAGAACTTTACAGTCATGATATATGAACAACAAAGAAAGGCTTGATAGAAACATACAAAGACAAATAACATAACATATGCCCTTATAGAAATCCAATAAAATTATTAAGCATTAAAATGTAAATTAACCCATGCATGTGGAATATAAACTCCCTTTAAAACTATTGTGGGCTAAATTAAGCTTTGATAATGTAGAAAATAAAGTGCATGTCAGAACCTATGATGTGTTACTGTAAAAGAACCCTGAGGCACCCCTGTGATATCAGCCTTCTTTTTGTGATTGTTAAGAAATAAGTAAGACTGAGCCAGCAGACTTGTATAATCAGGACAAAGCTGTCATCTCAAAGACTACTTCTTTTGAGATAAACTGTAAAATTAGATAATATACCAGTACAATAATTATACCTACCCTTTGAAGTCAAAAGGCAGTGACTAAATCTAAGACTTGGGGGCAGGGGCAGGTTTTCTCCTTCCTGGAAGCTTTTCCTTTTTGAGACATTTGTTGACTCCTGACGCAGAACTGCACAGTCCAGCAGAAAGCAGCTACTAGGCTTCACAAACGCACTCTCATGTCAAGGGAGAAGGAAATTGAAATCGGATCCATTAAAATAGCAAAGTCTTCAGACCAATATTAGACATCCAGGCAGTGAGAGAAGAGAAATGGAAACTTCATGTATGAGTCTGACCTTCCCTGTAACTTTCAATGGCAATTTATTGCTAAATTCTAAGGGGCCAAGAAGTATAGCAAGCAGCTATAAAACTAGTTCACACAGAAAGAGAGAAAAGCAATGGGAATAACAGGGAACCCTGCAGCTGGCCAGTCAGACTGGTTTTCTGCTGAGATTCCCGAGGAGCTGAAATGTAGGAGGAAAGCGAAGGAATGAGACCTAAGTCCTTCTTGAACTCCACTCCGGGCCCAAAAGAGAGACTTCAAATGACTGCAGTGGCACATGGAGTGAGTAACTTATTCATCTTAATCTCACTACCATCCTGTGAAGCACAACACTCTCATCAGAGAAGTACTACCACCAGAGCCCCTCCAATTTACCGTTCATACAGTCCAAACTGCAATGTAAAAAAACAAAAAACAAAAAAGATGTTAAGAATGTTGTGTAACAGAAACTAATGACCGAAAACCAAGAGAAAGAAGACAATTTAAACACAACCAAATTCAGACTTCAAACTTATCAGCGTGGACCTTCAACTAATCTCACAGTTTAAGAAATAGATGTGAACATGAATGATCTCACAAGGGAGATCAATCTTTAAAAAAGAATATTACAGAAATTCTAAAATAAAACACAAGGCTGGTGATACAGCTCAGCAGCACATTGTCTGCCTGGCAAGCACGAGGTCCTGAGTTCGATTGTCAGTACCAATAAATAAACAAATAAATGAAACACAGTAGTTGACAATTAAAAGTTAAGTAGATGAATAGAATGGCAATACAGATGCAATAGAAAACTTGCTTTCTGGGCAGAATTTAGTCCAATTAGCATGTGGATGCTTTTAGGAGATAGGCTTTTAGAACATAAACAGGTTTAAATGAGGTAAACATAGTTCATTTTGGTGAGATTAATGTTCTTACCAGATCTTCCTGTCTCTCTTCTACTTGCAAGCCAGAGGGAGAACCATCACCAGGAACTCAGTCAGCACCGTTTCATGGAAGTTCCCAGCCACCAGATCCATAACAAAAAGTAACTTCTCTTGTCTAAGTCACTTGGTCTGTGGCAGTGTGTTATAGCAGATGGATCAGACCAAGATATCTTAAACATCAGTTTAGGAAGGTCAGTGTCAGAAGCAATTATTAAATAAATACCAAGAAAATATTTTACCAAAATTTATTTTAAAAACCATACTGCAAAATTAAGAAGCCACTAGAACACTAAAACCTAGGTAAAACCCAAACAAAACTTCGTACACACAGGCTTGACACGTGACTCCGTGGTAGTATTATTGCTTAGCATGCATGAAACCCTGGATTTGAGTTCTAGTCCCAACCCTGTGCACTAAGTGTTTACACACACAGCACACACACACATACACAGCTGTGTGTGCACACACACACACTCAACACCACATATTAAGCCAAATGCTTGAAAATTAAAACAATGTTTTCAAAACAAGCTAAAAATTTCATTTCTGAAACTTTAAGACAGATTTTTTATCACAAATATTATAAAATAGATGACACAATGAAATCTTCAAAGTCATGAAAAAATACTATTGGTCTAACACTTAATATGCATTAAAATATTCTCCTTTAATTTGTAATTAAAATTTTTGCATAAAGGGACCATACCATTAAATTTAAACTGATTCAATTTCTTCTTTTGCCCACATGATCCCACACTATTAATCATAACCTTAGTACCTACTGCCAAACGTAACCCACAGACTTAGTACCTACTCTGAGATGTAGCCTACAGAATCTGAAAAAGTATGTAATGCTTTTCACATTTAGGGAAATGGATGATATTTTTAAATATGTAAAGTACAAGATACCTTACCTAGCATGACCTATCATGTGTAAGTTGCATACCGATATGCACATTTACATTTTGAGGACATACAGAGTACCATGATTATTCCTGAGATTTCTTATACATTTATTTCATTAAATTTTGATTTATTTCTGTTTTGTATCTTCCTAAAACATACATTTATTCACTGCAAAAAGATGACTGAAAAATAAAGAATGCAATGTATGTGACTTGTGGAATAAATGTTATTTCTAATAGTACAGATATCTAACATATTTGAATTTGTAAATTCTACAATGTCACCAATTAGAGATATTTTTTTAGGTCCAAAAAGTGGCTTTCCAGGATAGTGAAAATAGATTTATTAAGGATTTTCATTACCATGTCATTGTTCCAGTGTGGAATAGTCAACCTAGGGAAATACACTTTCTGAATGAAATACACTTTATAAAGGAAAGGAGAGCAGACACTTCTCAGGAACACTGGAGGAAGGATCATGACGCCATCTGAACCAATTCACATAAATGAAATGGCATTTCTTGTTGTTTGTCTTTCCAGCTTAGGCTAACACTCACAGAATTAGAGTGTGCAGAGAACATAAGGCCTATGTGGAAACCACAGAAATACACCTATCCCACCATTTCCCCCCTCAAAATAAGGCCAAACAGAATAGAAACATAAATTCAATGCTGAAAATGGAGAGAAGATAATGGAAATATTTGAAAGATTTAACCATCAGATTCGATTGATAGGATAAGAGAAATAAGGATAAATCAAATGAAAATCATACAAAGGCAAAATGTCTGGAAAACAATATTACTAGATGTGGAAATTTCTTTACTAAGTTGCCACACATGACCTCATGAGTGTTGAAAACACAATCCCACTGAGTCGTATTTTTGTTGTTGTTGTTTGCGTTATTTGTTAAATTTAGACCAGAAGTCATCGCCATCATATTATCATATGCCTTTTATGACAGGTCACATAATCTATTTGTGGAAGCACAGTTTTCAAGAAATATTTTATCTCTGAATGTGAATTTTAATATTTTCTATGGTCATAATGAAAATATTTTTAACAATGTAAAACAACCAAAATAATAGTTCTTGGAATGGATAGAAGAGGGCATATATAAGACATGTTATAAAATAAAATTTCATATTTTCTACAGTCAGTATAGGAAAGAAATGGACTGGTTCCTGACCTTTGGCAACATGTATAGTATGTGCAAGTGTATCTCCACCTAATCCAATAGTTTCTTTGTGTCCAATTCTAATTATTTTCCTTTTGTTTGCAGAAAGGTTTAGAGTGTGGCTACCACAGGTATCAAGGACTTGTCTTATGGGGAATGGGGAGACCTTTTTATTCAATAATATATGTTTGTGTAGCTCAGGATAAAAACACTGAGAAGCTTTGCAATACTTACTACCACTTCAGATAAATAACAATTCGATGTTTCTGGCAAGGAAAAACCATATCTATGGAAAAGAGGCATGTAGTGTCTTTCATTTTACTGTTGCTGTGCATCACATTTATGAAGATGTAATAAATAGTCGTAATAGGAAAAGGGTAGTTAGAATAAAATAAAGTGGTCCATCAAGTACTCAGCTTAGTTTATTACTGCAATGGACTTGGGTTATAATTACCAACAGAGTAGAGAATAGCGATAAGTTACTTTAATGTGAAATGCATATTATCCTAAGCCAACATAATAACGTGGCTTTTATGAACCACAATAATTACACTGAAGAGACGCAGAAGTGTGTTTTCCTAGAAGAAGAAGGTAGGTGTTGATAAGCCGCTGTAGAATTTTACAGTTGCAATGAACAAAAGTAATTGTCCTGCAAAAATAATAAAAGTACATTCACTTCTGTTGCAATGCTTGAGAAAGATTAAATTATAAAATTAAGGATACTTATTAAATAACATGAAACACTTTATATCATTTTAATGTCTTTATTCTGAAATGACATGTTTTCATAGAAATTCTTTTTATCCTTTTTTAAAAAAATTTCTTCAGTAGTAGCATCAGGAAAAATATTTCAGTTCCTATGCATTCTTTTATGTAATACTTGAGGAAACTAATATAGGTCAAAATGATTTTTAGCTGTCTACTTATATATTTTCTCTATAAAACTCTTATTAATATTTCATCTCAAGCTACTATAACTTTACCACTATGTTTGATTTTACATTTAGGAGCTTAGGGTAAAGTCAAATATTATCACCAGTTAATAAGTTGTAATAAGTAAATATTATCTGGTAATAATCAAAGTATATTAATTCACATTTGAAGGCAAGGACTGATCATTAGAAAGGAACACAAGGTCAGAGCTCTCAGTAGGTGGGATATATGCTGTTGTTCTAGTATCCTGAAGTCAGGGATAAGAAAATGTTAGTAATTTTGGTTAAAAAATGAATAGCAATTCCTGAACATAGTTATATATTGATAAACCATATTGGTCAAGAGGAAAACAAATGTTATATAACAGCTGAATTATTAAATGAAAAATATGGCGTCTTATGAATGTATAGTATAAATCAAAGGCTCTATTTTAATATTCTTGCCAATAAGACTTTTGCTAGAATGACTATAGACACCACCATGAAGAGCATTAAAGAACTGCATAATATAGATGTTCTTTCACCTATCAGACAAAAGGAAGACATGAAGTACAGTTTGCAGGTCTTATATAAAATATTTACAATTCAGTGGAAAATAAGTAAGGGCAACGCACTGCCTGCAAACTCAAGAATGTACATGGGAAGCACATGCCAGCTGTATCTGCAGTTGACCAATCACAAGACAGCATGCTCTATGGGGCAGTTCATAGTGACAGACAACATAAATTTTCTTCTGCTGTTTTGCAAGCATGAGGTTTTCTCTTTTTACCCACATAGTTGCTAAATAATATCAGTGAGGAATAAATATGTTCATGTGGACCTTTGGTGGTCACCACCAAAGGTGCTTTATCCAAATACTGAAAGTCTGTGACTGGACAAGTCATACTATTCAACCTTAAAGATAAAGTCACCATATTGTGTTTTATTTTTAGAGGTAGCTTGTATATTTAAATACAAGCTGCCTATAATAAACTATAATAAACATGAGCTACCATAATAAACATGAGAAGAAATATCTGCTACTAATAGCTACCCTGTTATTCGCTAGGTCAACAGAAATAGTAACACAAAGGTAGAAAAATAGTACCATTTTATGGAAACTCATATACAGCTATGGTATGCCATGGCAGCTACTCATTAGCGAGTACCTCTGTGATGCCTAAAATTTTTAAAGGAGAGAGGGCAACAGTGAATTACTGAAGTTATTGAAATAGGAAGGAGGAGTAAAATACATTTGAATTGTATTTATATCACAATAACATGTTTGATTAGGTGTTGATGAGCACATAGAAAATGCCTATTTTATTTCTAAATTTATGTTTAAAATAATTTCAATGCTTCAAAATTTTAAGATATAGAAGTTAGCTCTGCATGCATAGTCTATTTTACCCATTACTTTTTCTTATTCTGATTATATCACCGCATTCTTCATTTTATCTATTTTCCTCATCTCAGATTTATTAAACTTTGAGTATATGAGCTAACATCAATTTTCACAACATTTTCATAACTGAGAACTCTTTAGAGAAACATAATTATTATTTCACTTTTTACCTTCACCTGTAATGCTGTCATTATAATGAGGATGACAGGAAAACACACATGCTTTGACAGGAGATAAAAAAACAAATGATCCATTGAATGAAAACCTAGGAAAATGTGATCATGTGACTGTTTCCGTGATGAACAGAATCATTCCTTAATTGCAATCATTATAAATAAGTGTCAGTTTGGTGCTAGAAAGTATTTTAAAATATTTTAAATACATGTTTCCTGAATCTCTTCTTCACATTGCTTTCTTATGCTTTGTCTGAATAATGTATTTTTATATTAATAACTAAATACTTAGCAGGTTCTTCTGTAACAGATGCCATAAATGTTTTAAATTTCATCAAGAGAAATGTATCCAAAGGTGTGGTGGATTCATTTTAAATTATGCACAGTTATGGACTTCTCTACACAGCAAGAAATGAAAGCTCAAATTTGCATTTCATGTCAGTGTAGACCAGAATTACCTCCTTATTAGCACTGTGTTTGACCATACAGAAAAAGAATTGAGTGCCTGATACTAAAAAGTGACAACTGTTAACATGCTTTATTCATTCTCTTCTACGTTACCTGTTTTCGTATATGTGTGTGTGTGTGTGTGTATGTGTGTATATATATATATATATATATATATATATATATATATATATAAACGCATGCTTTAAAAACAATAACTAGCATTGGCCAGTAACTTTGTTAAGTTTTATAAACAGCTGAGATGAAATAGCAGCAGTGGGAATGGCATGGTGAGGATCCGTACTCCTAGTGACTAAAACATATAGATGTCAAATAAATGCAGTTCAAGGCTGCTCCGTACCTTTGGAAGAAAAGTAAACCAGGAAAGATGTCATGAAGTTTTGAGAAGTGATGGGTGCTAATTTGAATACATCTGTGTTGGCCTGGAGAAAGGTAATTAAGGTGGAGATCTGGGACTTGCCATGCACACCAATGAAAGTGTAACTTAAATAGTCCACAGTTGATTTATCTTCTTTTACTGTTGATGTTTGGGAATACAGTGTGAAAAGAAAAAATGATGAGTGCATAAAGTCCATCAGTATTTATGCTAATTTAAATATATTAGACCTTAGAGCTTACAAATATATACCAAGTTAAGATGAATTGATAAATACAGGGAAATATTTATGCCACAAGATATTAATATTATTCATAGTTGATTAGATTGTGCCCAGTAAAACATGCACTCATTCCATACTCTGGCTACAAATAAGAAGAAACTGCTAGGATTAATGAAAAGTTAAAGTTGCTCCATCAAAAGGTGCCAGGGAGTGGACTCCTGCTCTTTCCATTAAAACCAGAATAGAGCAAATTCTTGTACCTCTACATTTACTAACAGCCCACTTCCTGAGGACAAATGCTAGCAATGATTGAAATTCTTCTTATTAACTAGGTGTAACACTTTGGAATCGGGAAGAACAGTTGGTGAAGTATCACTGAAACAGGTTGTGGGAAACCACTTTGCTTCGGCTGACTATCTGAAGATACTCCGCCTTCTGGCAGTGGAAGTAATGAGATGACACGGAAGTCGGTGTCTTTGAGCTACTCTGTATGTGCATGGGTTCAATGAATCACATTTAGATATTCACAGGGAAGCAAGTCTTGAAATATATTTAAAAATTTTCAAATTAAATTAGCGAAGTTATCTTGATTGTAGTCGACGGTAAGAGAATACAGGAAGCGGTGTAACTTTCTCTGTAGTTACACTGGAACTACCTCTCAGATTCTGCTCCAAACATTGTTGGAATGAAATGCGGAGATATCTGGATTCTTTGCTGACTGATTTTGTGAATGGATTTTTGTAGGTAATCATAGGGTATTACTTAGCGGAAATTTTCTTCAACTGAAGGGAGGTGAGAGTTTTAAACATTGCTTATGCATTGTCTTTTAAATATTTCTGATTAGCAGTCCCTTAACATGTCAAGGAAAGGAATTCTGTAGGTATAAAGAAATAATTAATGCATTCATAGTATGTTTCTACTCTAAATCTTTACATTTCCTAGAGGAGAAGCATTACAAAATTCTACATATTTGCATTTAGCAACAGTGGACTAATAAATAGTTATCAAATAGCTAACAAATATTTATCAAATTATCTCAGGCACACACACATATTTATGACAAAAAATTCATACTTCAGTAATAAATACCTTAATAATTACACCTGGGCTACTAACTTACTGACTATTCAAAGAAAGAAAGACATAAGCAACAGAAGGGAATGCCTTTGTTTCTTACCACAAACAAATCAAGTTATGACAAATGATGCCAAGCAGAACACATATTAAGAAAAAAATAATTTATCAGACAACACAGCTGCAAAATTCACTTGCTATTTCTATGGAACTACATAGTCTATCTTAAAGAACATGCATAATATGAAATAGGCAAAATACATAATTCTTTTTTTATAATTTAGAATGGTAATGGAGAGGAACAGCAGCGGGACATAGAAACTAAGCTTTCAAAGTGTCCCCAGTATAGACAGAAATGACGCAGCATTCTTCCAGTCCCACCATCTCCAGCATATTTGCCTTTCCTGGATTCTCTTTTCTTGAACTGCGGTTTTAAAATATGAATGTTCCTGTAGTTAAAGGTTACTTGTCAGACTCTAGATTTGTGTTTGAATAACGAGAGCAATATCTAATGATGACATTAAGAAATGCACTTGTGCTTCCGTGCTTCACTGTATTAAGACAATCCAAGGCTCTTAGGTTTTACTTGGCCATGTCACCTTTTCTTAAATTTCATTGTTCTCTTCTGTGTAAGTAAGGACTTGTGGATATTTGTTTTATAAGGTGGCAACAATTGAATGCTACTTTACAATTTTAATACTCAAGTTGTTCTATCTTTAACCATACGTAGCTCTTTTGACTCTTACATAAACTCAAATTTTATAGGTGTGTGAAGAATCTCAGAGGTAAGAGGGACTCTAGGTTTACCTGGTGTAGATTCTGTCCCCATCTTAGAATCAACTTTTCTATGAGTAGTTTTACTGGCGGATGGAATTAGAGGTCAAACTCTCAGTACTATGTAATCTCACTGTTGTATCATTAATTCTAAGTCATCTCAGCTGACAGGAAAAGGAAATACAAGCACATGAAAATATACTTACTTATGTATCTGCATATTCTTATATATGTAACGAGGATCTAAGATACTTCAAAAAAAGAATTTATGTTGATATTTAGAGGTCATCTAATTTTTTAAATTTGATATTTTGGACATAAGTTCTTTGGCACACATGTTTTCCAAATAGGCATAATACTAATAAACATATATGTATCCATCATTATCCACTTGGAATATTTTTCTATCTACTTTCTTGTGCATCTTTAATTTCCCACCATGACATTTAGAAACATGGCCCTGGGTGTCTGTGTTATAGTTGATACATTGTGTCAACTTGGGGAGTCTAGAGGTTTGGCTGAGTGACTCAGCAGGAAGCCAGGGTGCTTACTTGGTACATATCCTGAGCCTGTGGAAGAAGAGGGCATGGAGATTATGGGAGTGCTACACCTCCCCGGGTGGGGGTAGCCTGTTTACAATGTAAGCGAGGGAAAAAGACTGCTTGCAGCCATTCCTCCCTTTTGCTGGTTGTTTTGCTGTGCTCCGCTGCCATGAACGCTTGCCCTCTGCCATGTGCCACTCTGCCTCAGAACCAGCCAAGTATGGACTTAAACTTCCACAAACTGTAAGCTAAATAAACCTTTCCTTCCTTCATTTTGGGTGTTGGGTATTTTGTCTCAGCAATGAGAGAAAAGTAACCAAGAAAATCTGTTATTCATTTACTTAATTTTCTAATTCCATAATATGTGTGTAAGCGTATCAGAAATTTCATATCATACCCCATAGCCCATATTTTATCAGTAAAAGTAGAGTGAATATATATAATTTCTTTGTTTTTAGATTTACACTGTCCACTTATTTCCAAAGTTACTTAAGAAAGCGTAATTAATTTACACTGGATTTGGTGAGGTTGTGAATTGTTTTCATGAATAGTTAGAATACTTTGTCACATTTCACAGTACATCCTGAGTTCTTCTGATACTCCAAATCTTCTTTTAAGATGTTGCATACATTATTATTCAATTTTTGTGTTTTAAATTTCTGTTTTAGAAAGCACAATGCATCATACTCAATATCAACTAATAGTATAGTTTCACTTCCCTAAAATTAAATCTAATTTGATTTGCATGTTTACTGTTCTCTTCCTCTAGTGAAATTTTTAAACTATTTTTAGAGTGTTGCATTTACAGAATAATATATAAGTAGCATAGAGTCTTTTTATATAGCATAGAGTCTTCAGAATGACATTGACTGAAATAGTATAATGTTATAAATAGGAGAACAGAGCAATTTGCAAAACACGTTTATTGCTCTGGTTTTTCAAACACAAATCTAGACTCTGACAAGTAACCTTTAACCACGGGAACACTCATATTTTAAAAACTCAGTTCAAGAAAAGAGAATCCAGTCTGACATATGCTGTATATTTGTATAGCATAGAGCCTTCTCAGACTGACATTGATACTTTACCATCTACACTTAGGTTAAACAACATTGTTCTGTGGTCTGATAATCTGGCTCTGCCAGTTGACACTATTCTGTTTTATGAGTGCACCACCGTTTATGTATTCTTTCATCCTTTGTGAGATGACTCGAGTGTTTCCAATGTGGGTGCTTGTCAATAAAGCTACTATAAACATTTGTGTAAAGTTTTTTTGTGTGCATAATTTTCTCATTAGTCAGAAGGCATCTAAAAAGGAGATTGCTGGATCGCATGCTAAACTTATTTTTTCACCCTGTAAGAAACTGTTACACTGATTTTCTCATTGGCTGCACCAGTTTGTATTTCCACCACCGAAGGATGAGCACACTAAACCCTAGTCGGCAAAGAGTGTGGCTGTTTCCATTTCGGTTTTTATTTTGCTTTATTTTGGTATTTTAGTCATTCTGATTCATTGTGATGTATCTCATTGTGATTTAAATTTACAATGCATAAAGACAAATGATGTTGAATACATTTTTATGCTTATTTGCCATCTGTATATCTTCCTTACAAAAGGCATCTGTTTAGATCATTTGTCAATTTGGGGTTATTTGTTTTCTTATAGTTATTTTATATTTTGGGTGTAAGTTCTTCAAGATATATGTGTTTTGCAAATGCTTTCTCTTAGTCTACTGCTTCTCTTCAATTTCCAACAATGAGCACAATGTGTTACAGAGCATACATTTTTAATTTTAGTAAATTTTAATTTATATTTTTCCATATTCTGTCATACTTCTGTTGATCTAAAAATTCTTTGCTGAGTCATACCTAAATTCTCTACTATGAATTCTCACAAAGATTCTTTTCAATTTTAAAATACTATTTTAAAATATACTATTTATTGTGAGGTAACTCTTTTGTGATGTATATAGATTATTTGTCCAAATTCTCTTTCTTTCTTTCTTTCTTTCTTTCTTTCTTTCTTTCTTTCTTTCTTTCTTTCTTTCTTTCTCTTTCTTTGATATTCAGGCTTAATTCTTTCAGCATCATTTGTTGAAAAGCCTATTCTTTCTCCATTGAACGTCTTTATTTATCCTTAAAAAATCAGTTGACATGCACGGGTCTAGTTTTGAATTCTCTATTTTGTTTTACTGACAAACATGCCATCTTCAAATTAAGACAACTTTATTCCTTCCTTCTAGCACCTATGGTGTGCTTTTGTTAGTACGCCTACTAGAACCTTCAGAAATATATGAGTGGTTGGAGAGTATCTTCATCAAATCAAGTAGAAAGTATACGATCTGGTTTTATTTTCTGAAAGAGATTTCACAATACTGACATTAGGACTGATTAGTACTTATAACATTTTAAACCAAATATATGGAATTTCTCCCTATGCCTATAAATTCTTCCATTTTCCAGATCCAAACTGGGTACCCTCCAATTTAATTCCCTTCATATGCTAAAAACCTGGAAAGAGTGCATGCACCACTTGTGTCTTAGTTACTTTTCTCATGGCTAAGACAAAATGAACAACACTCAAAGTTTAAAGAGAATTTTATTTCAGCTGATTTTTTATAAAGATTGCAGTCCATAGTTCACTGGTCCCAAGCTAGGGTGGCATGGCAGAGGGGCATCAGGAAGGAAAAGCTGTCCCCGGCCATGTCGGGCAGGCAGAAGGCAGCAAGCAGAAGCCAGGGACAGCAGCAGATGCAGCCAAAGCAGCAACCCCATCTCTCCCTTTCATCCCTTCCAGACTACCTGCTTTTTGGGTGGTACCATCCACACCCAGAGTGGGCCTTCCTTAATCCAAAATCCCACACTTAATCTTAGCATCACATCCTTAATCCGAGTGTCACACACTCAATCCAGTGACTGCCTAAAAGCCTCACATATGACTACAGCAGGCTCTGGGAAGACATTTAGATAAAAAAGATAACAACAAGCTAAAGGTTAGGTGTCATCATGTGTGTGTGTTATTTTCATTGGTTCTCAGAGCAACTTTAACTTTTTAAAATAAGTAATATGAAAGGTTACAGAAATATATTTGTTTTGTTTAATACAATCCAGTATAATTAGTAATACATAGATTATGTTTCCACAGATGAGCTGTCTTTAGGATATAGCTAGGTTGTGAACATTTTCAGAACACTGACTTAGATTACAAACACAAATCCTGTATTTAAAATGTACAAAGAATGTAAAAAATACATTCTCTGAAGATAAATGAACCAGAAATAACAAATGCAGCAACTACCATCATATTTCTGGGGCCCCAAACATATTCTATACATATTTAGAGCAAATTATGGACACAAGTGGATGGTGCAGGTGATTGCTGTTTTCTTCTTCCCAGGGAAACATAAAAATGTACTCATTTTGAGGGATTTTTATAAAGTAGACAAGTCCCTAGTGGGTCAATACTTTCTAAAGATGCATATATCTCAAAAGTAACAAATCATGATATTTTGAGGAATGGGTTACACAATCTTAGTCTCACCGGAGTAATAAAATCAGGTATGTTCTTTCCTGATGTAATGAGAAGCTAAGGAAGAGAGCTGGGTGTGAATTTGACAAGCTTATTCAAAAGATCAAAGTTTTCATTGTTTTGCCTGTTGCTTATAATGTGGCTACTGGGGCTTCAGCCATGTACTATTACAATCAAAGACCAGAACGGAAGAATACCAATTACTTCTATTATTTAATATTCTGTAAAAGAAAAACTTTCCATATCCACTTTGAATGTCTCTTCACTTGCATATCTTTGGCAAAGAAGGGTTACATGACTCATTCAAATGAGGTTGATAAAATGAAAGAATAATAAAGATTAATTTAGAATAAGCCTGACACTTTAACTGATTCTGGACACAAATAGTATTTTGTGAGCCTGTAAAAAGGAAATGTAAATTTGATGGATAATTGTCAGATATATATTGAGTGGAATGTCAGGTCATACTAACATACTTCAAAGTAAAACAAAATGTCAAATGAAAGTGACACATTATCGCTTCTGTCATATTCTATTTATGAGAAGCAAATTACCAAATCTAGCTCATGTTCAAGGAGAGGTAATTAGACAAGGAAAGGAATAACAAGGCAGAGATTATTTAGGGCCATTTTATAGGTGACTACCCTGGGAAAAAAAAGTGATTTTGTGTGGAAAAATAACATCATGAAAATAATACCTCACTGAATGTAAACACAAAATATTTTGTTATCTTTTTAGTAGGGTGTTATAGTTGATATATTGTGTCAACTTGGGGAGTCTAGAGGTTTGGCTGAGTGATTCAGGAGGAAGAGAGGGTGCTTACTTTGTACACATCCTGAGCCTATGGAAGAGGAAGGCATGGAGACTGTGTGAGAGCTACACACCCCCTGGGTGGGGGTAGCCTGTTTACAATGTAAGGGAAGGAAAGAGGCTGCTTGACTGTCATTCTTCCCTTTTTGCTGGTTGTTTTTGCTGTGCTCTGCTGTCATGAACGCTTGCCCTCTGCCATGTACCACTCTCCCTCAGAATCAGCCAAGTATGGACTGAAACCTCCACAAACTGTAAGCTAAACAAATCTTTCTTTCCTTCATTTTAGTTGTTGCATATTTTGTCTCAGCAATGAGAGAAAAGTAACCAAGACAATTTGGTACCAGGAGTGGGGCTGTTGCTGTGACTATACCTGACCATGTGGTTTAAGAGCCTTTGGAAATGGCTCGTGGGAAGATTTTGGAAAGGTTCAGAGATGTCGCCTGAAAGGGATGCACTAGAATGCCTTCAGCTCTTCTGTATGGGAGATGCAGGTAAAAGCTCAGAAGACCAGAAGACTTATAGAAATCCTTCCAGTAAAGACCAGGTTCTGGAGATTTCTGTTGGGAAGAAGGACTGCATTGGTTGTTGGACTCCAGATGATGTATGTCATGGCTTGGCAGAAAGTTTGTCTACATCTTGCTCGTGTCCAGAGACTTTGCCTAAGATTGAGATTAATGGCAGGAGAAAACTGATTAATCTGGCAAAAGAAATTTCAAGGCAGTCGAATGTTGGGGCAGTGGCATGGCTATTGTTGGGTGCTTTTAGCCAGATTTATATGGACAATCAAGAGCAAAGAGCCCAGCAGGATGATTTAAAATGTTGTGAGTTTGGCCAGAAAGGAATCTCCAGTAAAACTGTGGACTGCAAAGAAAAGGTTGAAGAGATCTCTATTGCTATGAAGGGACAAGAGAATGGAAAAGATGGCCTGAGGGCATCACAAGCAGCAAGTCTACACCCTTTGCAGCCTCAAAACTGTAAAGGTGAGAAACCTTGCCTTGAGAAGGAAGCTAAAAAGCACCATGTTCCAGAATGGCGGTGGAAGCCGTACCAGGTTCCAGAATGGAGGCGGCATAGAGAATTTGCTCCTCAGAATTGGATCTGGTGTGCCCAGCGATCCAGGCACTTGACCCCTATGGCCAAGAGAGAGGAAAGTTTGGCTACTGCTTCAGGTGGCAGCAGACTTTGGCATCATCCACATGGCCCTGGCTTTAGGTGCAAGGAAAATGCAAGAGTTCTGAGGTTAAAGAGGCTTCCACCCAGATTTCAGAAGGCCTGGGAGGCCAGGCAGTGTGCCCATGAGGGGGCAATATGTGAGACTGTGAGTGTGAAGCAAAAGGTGCCCTGGAGACCTCAGAAGTTTAGAAAAGACAGGACCGTGGATCATCTGAGAAAAGCTGCAATTGGGGAGCAAAGCAGGCCTAAGAGAGAAGCTGTGTAGGCTGTAACCACCAGAAGTGCCATAGGGGTGGACTCACGCAAGCCCTTTGGAGCTTACAATGTGCCACAAGTTGCTTCAGGTGCTGGATGTGGAATTACAGGACACAATGTTAGCCCTGCTGGATTTTGGACTTGCTTTGGTCCCAATGCTCTGTAGTCCCGTTTGTACCTTTTGTAACGGTAATGTTTATTTTGTGCCTTTAAATGTTGGCGGTGTTTAATTTTCATTTGTATGGGGGCAAAATGTTATGGTTCTAATATAAGCATGTCTTTGTATGTGGAAACTGGTTTAAAGAAATGAGTCTGGTTACCAAGTTGACAAGAGGTGGAATGTTATGGTTGATACATTGTGTCAACTTGGAGAGTCTAGAGGTTTAGCTAAATGATTCAGGAGGAAGCCAGGGTGCTTACTTTGTATACATCCTGAGCCTGTGGAAGAGGAGGGCATGGAGACTGTGTGAGAGCTACACGCCCCCTGGGTGGGGGTAGCCTGTTTACAATGTAAGGGAAGGAGAGAGGCTGCTTGACTGCCATCCTTCCCTTTTTGCTGGTTGTTTTTGCTGTGCTCTGCTGCCATGAACACTTGCCCTCTGCCCTGTGCCACTCTGCCTCAGAACCAGCCAAGTATGGACTGAAACCTCCACAAACTGTAAGCTAAATAAACCTTTCCTTCCTTCATTTTGGGTGTTGTGTATTTTGTCTCAGCAACAAGAGAAAAGTAACCAAGACATAGGGCAACTTCAAAACTATAGTTGTAACTTTCTAGAGAGCTTTTGTACTTATTTGAACCAATGATCTTGTCTGATATTCGAATTTTCCTTTTCTTGTACTGGGTTATTCAGTATTTCTTCTATATTGTAAAATATATTTAGTGTCCTTAATGTATCACACTACTTACTCCAAATTTTTTAATTTATTTAAATTTATATTGTTAAATAATTAGGAATGATGCAATATTTAATATCAGTACTGCAGAGAAAATATACTTTTATCTACCCATTCTATTATTCCATTCTGGAATGAAAATCTGAATTATCTCATTCAATATTTTGATAAATTATAATATTATTATTATTGAGGCTTGAATATTTTCTTTCACCACATTTTTAACAACTGTAACTTAATTTATGTAGATCAATACTCATATGGACTCCACCAAATTAATTTGTAATTCACCACTAAAATTTCACATATAAACATCTCAGGGAAAATTTCACTAAGTAAAATTAATTCTGTCAAGTAGAATTGTACTGTACATAGAACTGTTCTTTTCTTCAGAGATTGTCTTATAACTTGTATTTATGGATATTTAAATAATTTGATTTTTATTTCTCCCATTAGAAGATAGGCCTAATGGAAATTATAATTGTACTTTGAATTCTTCTCAATAACTTTAACTATTGTAATATCTCATTCTGAGAAGATTCTCATAAACATGTTTGAAAGAATAATTCATGAATTTTGAGTATATAAACATTGAGCCACTATAATCACACTTGAAAAAATAAAATTTTTGCAATTAAATCTTTGAAAATCACAGTGGTTCTTCATAGCCTAAAAGGTTCACTTTCTTTAGAATGGAAATGGATCTCCAAATGTAGGCATAAAATTACAGTTATTATCATATTTTATATAAAATGAACCACTATATAAATTATTTAGGCCATTTGAATTACTGCATTAGTACATTATTTTTTCTTTTGTTTGTCATTTTTAGGTCAAATGTTCAAATGCTTTCAGGGATATTTTGATTCATTTTCTCTTATTCTCTTCACTCAAAGGAGAATAATTACTTGCTCTTTATTTCAAATCATGTATACTATTATTGTCATCTTGAAGATTATCTCATCATAATATATAGAAAGTGGTTAACGTTTCATTTCTGAATATTTTTTTGTATGTATTAAATTTTTTATATTATTTCTTACACATATTCACTTAAAATACATGCCCTAAAGCAAGACTGGCTCAAATTTTTAAGTATAACTTTATGTTCCTTATGTATTTGATGGGATTTTACTTAGTCACTTTGAAATGTCCCTCAAATCCTTCCACCCTTCCAGGTGGGGCTTCTGGGAAGCAATGGATTATGGGTATTGGATTAAGGGGATTTTACTTAGTCACTTTGAAATGTCCCTCAAAGCCTTCCACCCTTCCAGGTGGAGCTTATGGGAAGCAATGGATTATGGGTACTGTATTAAGGATACATGATACTTCATCAGTCCACTGATTGGTTTAGCACAGTTCTGAACTGATTTTCTGAAGATAGAAGCTAAAAAGGAATTGGAATTTTATTATTTGGGAAAGCTCTGGGTGATCCAAATTGCAAAAGATAATAGAATTATTATATTTATTGTTGGGAAAGCATGTTCTGGAAAGAAAGCTGTGGGTGTAGCTGGACAAACTTCTGTGTTACTGCCTAAGAAAGACAAAAAGTCACAGCACGTAGTCACGCAGAAGGCTGTTTGATGAGGTTAGGCCTGCAAATTACTGATCTCTTCAGAATTCTTGATAATCATATTTTTCTACCTAAGATAATGTATTTGCAGATTTTGGCATAAAGTCGTGGGCTTCCATGATGGGAGAAAGGTGCAAATATTGTCTTCAGCTTATAATACTGATATATAAACACATTCCATGATGTTGTGGGTTCTTTTGTTTTTTTGTACCAAGAATGGAACTTGATACCTCACACATGCCAGGCAGGTTCTGTGCCACTGAGATATGTCACCAGCCCACACATTCTAGTTAGAGGATGA
Organism: Dinomys branickii; assembly: GCA_004027595.1. Classification (NCBI taxonomy): domain Eukaryota; kingdom Metazoa; phylum Chordata; class Mammalia; order Rodentia; family Dinomyidae; genus Dinomys; species Dinomys branickii. The sequence continues at coordinate 37,790 of PVLD010002151.1, forward strand.
TAACTTTAATTGCAAGAATGTGGAATGTAATGTGCAGGATGTGGCAGGGTATTAACTAGTACATGGCAGGTTTATTGCAGTGCTATTGTTAAACTTCAGGAAGAGATCATGCACTATTCAACAAATATGTGCATCATAAGACCCTACTTAAGAAAAATATCTCTCATATCAATGTTTTTCTGTCAGTCTTCACCAAATGTGGAGTAAAGAATACATGAGTGATTAAGGGAGCTGCCATCAACATCACATTGTGTTTTTAAACTTTAAATATAAAGAACTGCCCTCATGGAACAAGAACAAGGCCAACATACTAGATACAGTCTGAAGTCTAAGGTTGACTAAAGAAATTTTGTCTGCAATTCTCCCTATATTTTTTTCTTGAGTTCATTTATGCTCCTGAAATACCTTTATCTTTTTATTCTGAAATATCTTAATATTTTAATTATTGATGGTTTGTTTAATCATTATAGATATCCTTACAACCCTTATGTACACACAAGCAGATGCATGTCTGTGCATAATATTAACTTCAGTTATAATTTCAATAAATTTTCCTCCCTGAAATTCACAGGTAGGTTTTATTTAGTATTCTGTTGATGCATTATTAATCCCAAATATTGTGGAGAACAGGTAATGTGGTGTTCTGGCTCCAGAATCCATGACATTCACATCTAATGAGGGACTCGTGAATGTTAATGGAATATTTCATAACATCTTGTGGTCATGAATGATGGAGTAATTGCACTTTCATAACACCAGACAATTAAAGTGACCAAATTTCCCTTGAAGCTCTTAAAGCCTAAGCACACTTCTTTAGCTATCTTTCCCCACCACCCTTAGTGTTACATACAGCTTTTGCCAATTTTGAATATACACTGAATAATACAAAATGTGCCTGGTTAAGGTGATATTAACTGGCTGAATTGCTTAGGATTGTAAAGTACTTTTCATCAATGAAAGTGAAGTGACTCCTTTATGTCTAACTGTATTTATAATTCTAGGTTATGGAATCACTAGTGGTGTCTATTTCTAAAGCTACTCTCCACACTATCTAGTCAAGGAAATCCCCTAAGATAATGTGAAACAGCCTTCAAATTTAATAAATTCAAAATTTCTTAGGCTTCCAACACAGATGTTCATACGTAACAAAGCAACACTGATCTGTGGCATGCATGAAATATGTACTGCCATAGTCATTTCAGACTATAGTTGAAACTTTAAGTTTTGAAGTAAATTGATAGGACCCTAATTTCACACCTGGTTTAGAAAATTCCTGTCAAAGAAGTTATTCTGCATTCCAGATCCATAAAGCAGAGGTTCATTCACTTGGGTGTTGCAATAAAAATGCAGGCAACATGGGCCAATCTTTTCCCATCTTTCTGTTTCATATCATTTGTTGAATGGAGAAAATACATTGTAGACCCCTCACGGAGAGGTGTCCATATGACCTGGTAATCATGAGACCCATATTTCTCTTGAGGAAGTGTAAAAGAATGTTATTGAACTTTACTGAGTGCCTCAGACTAATCAGAAACCTCCACAACTGCCTGGGGTGGCATCCTGTAAGGCTTCCATAAACATTTCTTCTTATCAGAGGTGGGATGGGAATCTTCAAACAATGGCTTGTATGTATAGACTGCCGTGCATAAGGTCACATTAAGCTATAGTCTCTATCATTTGTTTAGAAACTCTCTTACTTTTGGAAATCATTTGTTCCTTCAGACATTATAACAAAATGTTAAGGGCACCAGTCAAAAGATTGCTGCTTCTCTGTCCCCTAGTCCATTATATTAAGCTTACAAGAAAGCCTTTAACTTCCACTGTGTTCCATCGTCAAAGGTTCCTTGAAGAAGCACCTCGTCCTTCTTCAAGCTTATTTATTTAACACGAGTATTCATGCTGTGATCATGTTTAAAAATTTAAAATATATTATAATTTCAGTGACCCATGCACAAAAATGCAAGACTTAGCTACACAAAGCAGCTCAGGCACACTTGGAAAGCAAACACCATTTTATGTTAGCCCAGTGAGTTGAACAATAGATGAACATCAACACTGATAATTCTTCCTTCTTCAGTTTTTTTTTATTTGTACAGGCGCCATGTATGCACTGGTTCTCACAATGAAAGATATGCTTTTCCTCATTAGGCGTGAGACAGTTTTTTTGTTGTTATATTATTTTTAAAGAAACATTGCAACTCTTTTTAAAAAAAACTGCTATTTTAATGAACTATGTGAACTATGTGAATCTGGCTTCAAGTTGAAAAAAGAAAGCGGACTGAAGCCAAGAGCTATAATTAACAACATGCTTATTTGCTAAAATAAATGTGCAATTCTCACTTCTTTCTCAGAATGGAGTCCCTGGGACTACTATCATTAGACTGCCATTATAGTCCTATCATTACAGAAATAATAAGAAACAAGCTCTGGAATCTGCTTTTCCCTTCAATTTAGGGGTAATTTGGTGTTAGAAGCAGAAACAGAAGTTATTTTTAAATGCACTTAATAATTACTACATGGCGATACCTATACACATTCATAAATCTATGTAATATGTGGTCATTTTGGATAATGGCTGCAGGTAAAAATAATAATTTGCATGTGATTAATATACTTTATCAGAGTATATAACCTTAATTTTAATTGCAAATTCAGTTACAATGCAGTAAAAAATGGGTTCACAGCATCTTTATTGATTTACTCGTTTTTTACATAATAAGTTCAGTATTTTTAAGCGTTACCAACTTGTTTCTCTACAGCGCCCTCCCGTGCATGCTGGTGGTATTGGGCCGCTCTCCTTAGCCTTTCTACCATCTCATTCCACATGCACTTGCTTTTATCTCCAAGGGGAGCACAATGACCAAACCATGGAACCAGCCATGACTCTGCCATTGTGCAATTACTCTTGTATGATCCAGGAACAGAGCAAAACACGCAAACATTTTTCCTACAATCTGCATTTAGCAGAGACCTCCAAAGGATCAAGTATTTCTTAAGATGTGTGCTAAATAGGCTAGCACAGCTTACCGCAGAGAGACATTTATATACACATATTTTAACTACACTTAAAATACCCCAGAAAATAAAAGACTTCCTTCGTTTTTATTCTATTATTGTGGCTTACTTGCTATTCTTTTATTTTTATGGGTTTACAGCAAAACACAACGACAAGGAAGAATGACTGCGTGTTTCAACTGCTGTTCAGAGGCAACTAGGAAGAAAACGGTGTGTCAGGTTTGACGACGAGAATTTTATGAAAGATCTCGGCAAGGAGAACCAAGGAGACACAGTGGAGACCCAATTAGAACTATGGCTTTAGAATACAGTGGAGACAGAAAACTCATTTTAAAATGGAAGATATTTTACCAAGCTGTATAGCATACATTTAAAAAGACAATTAGTAAAGAATCTGGATCCAAAAGAGGGCACAAATAGTAACATCACAGCTACTAATGAACTGATTACCAAGAAAAAGTAGATAGGAAAAAACAGATTATAGTACACTGAGAAGTCTTAGTTAATGAGAGGATTGTAATTTAATGAGAGTATGGCAGGCTAAGAGGTAAATAGGAGGTGCAAGACCTCAACCTTTGTACAAAGAGGGATGGTCACTGATGATTTTAAGGAAAAACAAACAGGAATGTGTGAGGAGGGGAGCTGAGAGAAAGAGGAGTAAATGAGTGAACAGGGACAAGAATGTGTGTCAAAGTCAGGTGAGTGGATTCGCAACTGCGATCGGGACTCCCTATAAATGAAATGAATAGATAGATACTAGAGAAAGAAAAAGAAAACTAGTGGTCAAGAGGTAGATACCAGAGACGATTCAGGTCAAGTGTGTGTGTGTATGTGTGTGTGTGTTATGGTTTCGATCCACAGTGTCTCAGAAAAGAATTGTGTTCCAAGGTGTGGGATTGGGAAGGTGATTGGCTCACTAGGGCCCGATGCTCTTCAATGGAAAAATCTGAGCAAGTGCTCACCTCTGAAAGTGCTGCTGGAGACAAGGCCTTTTAAGAAGAGACAGGTCAGTGGGGTTTGACCTGGAAGGGGGTGTCTCCTCCTCTCTATTTTCCCTGGCTGCCCTGGGGTGAGCAGCTGCCCTCCACCCAGCCCTTTACCATGCTCTTCCTGCCATGGGGAGAGCCAGCTATGAGCAGAAATAAATCTTTAAAATCCATGAGACCAAAGAAACCTGCTCATCTTTACATTGTATCAGGTACTGTGTCCAAGTGACCCAGAAAGTCACTAAGGCAGTGTGCCTACATAAGGCTGAAGGTGGGGAATACAGAACACTTAGAGTGGAGGTTAAAAATGGATTGTGAAAATGTCTGACAGAGATCGCATTTTAAACTTTTGATCTAATGGATATAGAATACTTCAATCGTTTTCCTTTACATACTTCTTACTCATTTTATTTCTAGATATGTACCACTTCATTTACTTTAAATTTTATCGACTATCTCGTTTTCTCCTCCTGTGCTTTACTTTTATTGAATTCTTTTAGCCTCCTTATCTTCTATTTTACATCTTTTCCCTTTGAATTTTTGCTGCCCCATGCTTTTTATTATTATCTTTTTAGCCTGTTCACTGCTTAAATTTAATTTTACATTACATATTTCCTTATTTAACGATTCTTTAAAAAAACTTTTTTCAATACACCTTAAATACTTATAGAAGTAAACCCTAAATACTTCCATTGTTATAATGCCAGTGGAAAATGCAGTGCTTTTATATTCTGCAAAAATGGTAAGAGATGGACAGGAGAGAATGAGCATAAGGAAGAGGGAAGGAAGGAGGGAGAGGGAAGAGGGAGATAGGATAAAAAGAGGGGGAGGGAGCGAGAGGGAGAGGGAGAGAGAAAGACCCTCATGGACCAAGAGGCACTGAGTCATTATTTAATTCAACTGAAAAAAAATGATAGTGTCTTCCCTTTATCATGATGATTTGAAAAACTGCAGTTAAAACAAATCTTCATGGAACATGGGAATTTTGGAAGTATATAACATTTGCAATGACAAATTTCCTAAAAACATATATATAAACCCTGAACAAACTTTTTTAAAACTATAGACTTTTGACTTTACAGTTGCAAAGCTTAATTTTGTCTTGTTCGGAGCACCTGAAATAGTCTTTTGACAATTTTGTCTCGGTCTTGCTGAGTAAAATTTGCTCAAAAAAGGGTGTGTTGCAAGTATAGCCATTTAGAAATAACTTAGATGGGAAGAAATAATGGAAAGATTCTATTCCTTATTATCCTTCTATCTACACCTGATGGCAAATGTGTGGAGGAAATAAACTGAGACAGAACCTCAGCATTCCTACTGGTGATAATCCTCCGTTCCTGTTGTCCTGGAATATTTGCTCTTGGTTTTCTTGTTTGCAGTGATTGTGTCTAATGTTGGGTATCTTTATGATGCTCTGAATTTCACTTTTCTCTATAGGCTTCTTGCAACCTAACCATGGATGAACTCAACTAATCCGTTTCTTCATGATTGTATTGAGACAGAAATTCAAACAGATGCAAAGTTCCACAGCACAGTGAATTGGCTAACTTTCAAATCCATCACCAAAACTTCAGAGTGATGCCATCAAGTGTATTTCCTGGTCAACTTACTGTGTGACTTTTCACAGTAATCATTTTATTCTTTCAAATCTATCTTCTTACTCACATTCACTACCAAAACTCCTGATGAGGGAATCAATGTAACCCACCTGGCAATACGGCGATGGGGATGCAAAAGAAAGACAGAAACTTCTGCAGTTGAGGAGCTCTGGGATGACCAGAGATTTGCAACAAAAAGCCTCATCTCCATGGCTTTCACTGGTATGAGTCAGGGAGGTGAGGGGTGGTCCCCACACAGTGCATAGCAAAAAGAATCTCTGTAGCCATACCAGGCACAGAGGCTTCCAATTAGCGATGCACAGGTAGTTTCAGTGTAAGCAAGCCTGGCACATTTACTGCCAAGAAGGCATAATAGGGATGAAAGAGAGGTAAGGGACAGGTTGCAGCAAGGACTGCCTTTCTTAGGGGAGAGCAGCATGGTGGTCTCTCACAGTTCATCTCTTTTCAAAATAAAAGAACCTTCCTTTTTATCTAAAGGTAGTTATTTCTCTATCATTTAAAATAAAGATCATGCAATCTCTTAATTTTCTGAACTCAGCTATACTGTTTATGGAACATATTCTTATTTAAACAAAATGACTTCATCCCATTAACCATCATGACCCACATTCTACTGATACAACACTTCTCCATTTCTATATAAAGGATTAGAACTTCTACAGATCTTAGTATCTTTGGAGGGGGGCAGCCTCAAAGCCAGTTTTCCAGGGATACCCAGAAACGGATACATTTCCAGAAACATCACAAAAAAATGTTTTCTAGTGCCTCTAGTAAACACTTCAATTACAAATTTTTTAAAAATATGTAAATAATTCCAGTTGGAATATGTAAAGGAGATCCATACCCTTTCTCTAGGCAGCAGTTCACATAATATTTCACCAATAAATAACTTTTAGAACTAAATTTACCAACTAAAATAAGGGGAAGAGAAGTGAAAGGGGCCGGTAGGTAAGGGGTTGTTGGACATCTAGACTGAGATGAGAGGCGGTGACCTCTTTCTAACCATAGTTTGCTCTCATAGCTGATACATTTGCAGTAAAAGACAAATTAATAAGAGAAAAATTTAACAAATGTGATACGGGAGACTTCAGATTAAAGTTCCAAAGAACCAGAGTGAGCTACTTATTTTTAAGCTTAGTACCAGTGACGTACTGATAGCTGCACAGAAATTATGACTGGTAAGCACAAAGTATGATCTAAAAGACATTGAAAGGAATCCAGCAGTTTGTTTCAATTCTTGAAACCACACTTTTCTTTTGGAATGGGAAAGGGCTTTTTAATTCCATTGTGGTCAGCTTTTACACAGAAAGGGAGGGAAAGTCACAGCAATGATTTTATATTTTTAATCTGGTTTTGAGAAAAAGAAGTTCCTATACCCAAGACCTAGTTATGAAGATGAATTCCAGTTTGCCCCAGGAAAGAATGAGGAGTTAGAGAGAGAAAGAAGATAAGGAAGAAACTGATTCTGAGGCTACATCAGAGGGCTTCATTTAAGTATGCTTTCCTGAGCCTTAATAAAGTTGTAGTGGAGGCCATAGATATAGCTCAGCAGTATAGGTGTGTACCTGGTAAGCACAAAGTCCTGAATTCAATTCCTGTTACCAATCAATCAATAAAAATAAAAATTGTTCCAATAAGAACTAATGCTCATATATCTATATAATTTATTATTATCCTGAAATAATATAAAACACATAAAGATAGGTGAAAGTTTGCTTTAAATTATTTATAACTCAATTTTGAGGATTCTATCTGTACTTCATTTACATTTTTAATTATAATGTAATCCTATGCTATTCACTTACTATAACATAATCAAGTTAATAAAATAAAAAATTATATGTGAAATAAAATTTCTCTCAATATAGCAATTGAACGTATTTCAGAAATGGAATATTTTCTGTTTAATTATCTACTCATTATCTACTCATAAGAAAGTCTTCGAGTGTTTTAATAGAGCTGCATTTAATTTACTTGGTTTTATTGTTTTTCTCATCCATAAGAGATAATATTTCATCTAATTGTTTTATCATTCTTTTTCTTGCTAATACTTTGAAATAACTGATTTCATAAAATGCAGTTAAAGAGCTGTGTTTTCTTTATTGTAGGTGTTTTACACATTAAAAGAAAGAATGAAACTTTTTTTAGTGAAAATATCATCTTAAAGGTTTCATTGATAACACCTTGCATTTAACTTTACACATTTCTCTACAAATACCCACTAAGGGTTGATACTGCTGAGATCAATATTATTGTTTTTTATAAAACATACTGACTTGTGAGAATGCATATAAAATCATATAAATGATTACCTTCATTCTCATGTCATTTCAGAATTTTACCTACAATTTTCAAAGTCACAATTGTTAGTCAAGAATAGTAAATCAAGGAAAGAAGGAAAAATAAAGGAAGGAACAAGGAAGGGAAGAGGCAAGAAGGAAAGAAGGATGGAAGGATGGCTCAGACAACAGCACATAAAATTTTTCATTACTTAGGACAAAGATTTCTATAGACTAAATATTTGGATTGAAACTTTATGTTCTACTCAAAGTCCACACCGTTTGTCAATAAACATGTTTTTTCCTACAAGTTCTGGACATGATTAAAAACCTGTTTACTGAACCAGTAGTTCATGTCAACAAAATTACAGAAGTTTAAAGCCTGTTTACTTTTGTTTTGAATTAACACTTAACAATCCTCCATAACCATGTGATATATCTATTGTGTAAAATCCGTTTCAGGGTACTTAGCCTACCCACAATAGTTACAGTCAAGTTAAGAAATAAATGCATTTAGAATCCTACTTTAATATATATATACATGGATTTTAATAAGATATAAATATTACAAACCATAAATAATTCAATAATTTGAAGCTGAAAAATTTATGATAACAAAGTTCCCATATCAGTGTCATATGCGTAGGAGAACAACTGTAGAGTATTGACATAGAACTAGAGGCTTTACAAAAAAAAAAAAAAAAAATTCGTGTGTAGAGGACCAGCTGAGTGACTCTCCTTAAAAGAGGAGCAATTGCCTCCCTTTAGGCTGAGCCTGACCCTATTTCCATGTATTGACATGTACTGAGCTGGCCGGGACTTTTCCTTATCCCTTCAGTTGACTGTAAGCAATGCATATCAGCCTAGCTGAGGTGCTGATAGTCTTTGAAGATAGTAGGTGTGTTTCCCTGACCCCCTGCTCATGGAGCTCACGTATTTCCCACTACTCTTGCAGTCACTCATCCTCAAGCCACTCCCTTCTTCTCAAATGAATAGAGTCCGGGTTCATTTCTGGGTATGGTCCTTTGTTCCAGATGACCATCATCATGGCTGGACTTAGGACCCCTGTGTTCCCCGTAACTACAAATATACCTTAATGTCTTTATTCTCCTATGGGTTGCACTGGTAGATTGGAGTTAGTCTGCTAGAATTCCAGTAACTTTTCATGGTATTACAAATATAAACTTTCTGGCTGTGAGGAGGACTGAGAAGGGCTCTTTATAATCGTGTTCTTAGAAAAGATAAGAGAAAAGATTCACAGAATATAAAGATTCCGGAAGGAGTTAACCAAGCAAAAACAGAAAAAGTAATTCAGGAAATAGTCACAGACACTTCTCTTCTGAAGGAAAAACGAAGGCACACTGAGCAGCAGGAAAAACTAATGCGATGAAGCGAGGAGCAAGGAGTCATCCTAAAAACATCTAAACATCTAAAAACTCTCTCAGAAGAATTTAAAGTATGAAATATACATTGATCCCATCACTGTCTGACAAATAGGGGTTTAAGAAGCATATTTAAGGTCATTCAGCAGTCCTCGGAAAATACCAGAAAGGAAAGCGAGGTCTCATGATTACACTGCCTTACACACAAGAAAATTATATAATAGTGATAATAAATCGCTCTTTATAGAACATTTCTTCACTAAATGCAGGCTGTCATTATAAAAATTATTTGTTCTCCTATGATCATTACTGTAGGAGAAAGTCATTATTTCCACCATTATTACTGATTGAACAGAAAGGTCAAGTGAATTGTGGCAAGATTGACAGAGGCCCTGAAAAATAAAAGCAAGGGCTTTTAAAACTAAATTTCACTCACTTAATGTGCTTACAATGAAAAGCAAAAGTGTAAATAAGAACAAATCTTAGGTTTCTATTCTGAAGTGATTTAGCAGGAAGCCCCGAAATGGTGGAGTCAGTAATTATGTCCAAAAAGATTTCATTTCTTATTAAAGCATCTAAAGCAGTCAAATATACATTTTATAAAGTTTGAGTTGTGTAAAAGAAAATATTCATGTTATAGTGATCATAAGTGTAATTTCTAAAATTTCCAATTATTTGAATTAGGTTCTCTTTTCAGCTTTTAAAGAAAGTACCAAGCTATGCTCACATGGATTTGGCTTAACTTTTACTAATTCTGTGTGGCAACTTTCAGGTACCACAATGGCAATAAAATAATAGCACTTATTTTAAAAGCTATCATATTTCTAGCTCTATTAAAACTTAACTCATATTTAGTTTTTTGCAATAAAGAAGATACTACAGAACTTCCATTAAAACATGAACTAGGAAACTTCTCTATATGTGGTTTGAAATAAAAAATTAGCCATCTCAAGTATTATTGCTGGAAAACAACATATGGCAGCTGTACAAAAAATACCACACATAGAAGCAGAAATTTAGGAAACAAGCAAAACCCCCAAATATTACAATACTCAAAATAATCAATCTCCTTCTTGTATTGAAGACAGCTTCCCAGTATGAATTCTAAATTTAACCTTTAATTTTTAAAATTTCAAGTAAAAATTTAAAATCATATGGGAGACCAGAAAATAATTCAGAAACAGGAAGGTTAAAGAAAGTGAGGATTTGCATAAAAATAAGTTAAATTTATTACAGAAGAAAGTGACTTCTCAATTAAGAAATGAACGGTAGAGCAGAGGAAAACAACAATAGGAAGAGGGAACTCTAAAATTAGAATCAGGGTGGTGAAACAATAGAAGACAGAAGATTTAAATCTACCGAGGGAAACAAAGGAAAGCGACAAAAGAAGTTCCACAAACAGACATGGGAATGCCCTGCTACATTCACTGTAAAACTGGTGAGATGCGCTTCTTGCTAGACGAAATTTGTCAAGAAAATTGGAGCTAAAATGAATAGTCTCAAGGTGCATCCATTTTCGTACAAATGACTCAAGCTTTTCTTTCCTAGGGAGAGGGCAGTACTCTGTAACATGTAAGTACCACATTTGCTTTGTTCATTCATTTGGTTGATGGACAGATGGGCCAAGGCTTAGCTACTGTGAGTTGTGTTCGTGTAAACAAAAGTATGTATATATATTATGTACTGCAAACTATAGAGAAAAAGGAATAGGCTCAAGGGATGTGTGGAGCAAGGAGAAGGGGAAAGAGGGTGAGAAAAGGAAAGAACATGTGTCGTGCCCATGTACTGACTGCACACAAGGAGTGTAAACAATCTATGCTACATACGTGTGCTAATCAGCTAAAAACATTAAATAAAAACTTAAAATTCCAATTTTATTTCTTCTTTATCTTACCTAAAATACGTATGATACAATAAGATGAGTACAAGTATATGTGGAAAAAGTTAAATTTTAAACCCCTGAAGGAAAAATAAATCACTTCAGACTTAAAATGATTGGCTTAACTAAATTATCATTTGTGAGACAAAGGTAACAAGTCCTTTAAAAATAAAGCAACTGAGAAAATTGACTACTCAGAACCTTCATAGACAGAATTAATTATTATAAGACATTCAGTCAAGTCTGCTCTACTTTTATGACAAACAATGAAATAGAAGAATCAAAAGATAGTTACTGTTTGTGTATTTAAAACACAATTTGAAATTTGTGTACTGTATGCATACAATTTTCAGTACACGCACACACACACATACTTGTTTTGAGACAGAATCTCAGTATCTACTCCAAGCTGGCCACAAACTCACAGGGGTATTCTTGCCTCAGCCTCCCAAGTGGTTGGGATTACAGGCAAGAGCCATCTTCTCTCGTTTGAGTATAATTTTGATGAAATATTTCCAGAAGTCTCTAGATAAGGAATTTAAATTTGTATCTCATTATAAATATAAATTCTGTTTTTAAATTATATTCTATGTACTGAAATATTTTAAAACTTAATGATAAAAGTTCTAGTCGTTTCAAATGTACAGATGTTTATTATTATTTTGTGTTTTGTTTTTAAATTAAAACTGATACAACTGCCTTTGCATTTGTTTCTAATATTTCTTTTTGTGTCCCTTTAATTTTAAACTATTTTATAATAGTTTTAATGTTTTCCTTGAGAACATATTGAAGTTATTCTTCCTGCATATCTAATCAGATAATTTCTCTCTTTCAACAGGAAAATTGAACACATTTACATTTATTCTAAAAATCAGATTCAATTTAGACTGAAACACAGGTATAAATTAGAATCTTCCATTTTTACCCTTTGTATTGAACACATTTTTCTGTTTTTTACTTGCTGAATGACTTTGTTATATTTTAAGATATATGTGACACCGCTTATAATTCCTCAATCCTTTCACCACTGAATATTATCCATTTATCTCACACTTAAAATAGATGTTATGTATTTGTAGATTGGAAATTAAGAATGGGTTTTCTATGAAAGTGAAACTTTTCCCTGTTATCATCTTGAATATATTCTGAGAATATTTTATCTAATAAAAAACCTAATATGTAATAATTACCATTATAAATCCTATAATTATATTATGGATTATAATGCATACCACAATGTATCAAAGAGTCTGTGCATTTGTTTTCCTGATTTTCATTCAGACTTTACCTGTGCTTTGTCAGCTAGAAATATTTCTCTAATATTTCGTGGACTGTATACTCCTTCTTCTAACTTTGTTCTCTTCTCTGGCCTAGGATTAAAGAAATCATGGAACATATGTCTAATTTAAAAATGAGAAGCAGTTATTTTGAACTGAAAGAGTATAATAATCATTAACCAGCTCTTGCCCAAATATTGGAAATCAAAATATATTATTGTGCCAGAACAAATGGAAGCTACAAGAAACGGTGAACTAGAAGCAGTTCACACATGATATACTTTACAATAATTAACTCAAAATGGATGATAGTATTAAATGTAAAATGTGAAACTATAGCTATTCTGGAAAATGGTATAGGAGGTAATCTAGATTGGATGAACTTTTTAGATATATCAAGCTAGGATCCTGGAAAGAAAAAAAAATTTGATGAACTTAAGTTATTAAAGTAAAAATTCTTTCTCTGTGAAGTACAGCACTAAGAACAAAACAGGCCACAGTCTGGGATAAAATGTTGAGAAAAGATGTAACTGATGAAAAACTAGTGTCCAAAATATACTGATAATTATTTTTAAATGATATGAAAATGAATATATTTATAAAAAAATGAGCAAAAAGTGTGAACATGTAGCTCTCCAAAAAAAATGGTAGCAAATAGATATCAAGAAAGAGTGCTCCATACTGTAAGTCATTTGGGATTCATAACTTAAAACAGGGATATAATACTACACAGCATTCAAAATCACTAAAATCTAAAATACTGCTGACACTGATGGTGGCAATGATGTGGAACAACTCATTCATTGTTGTCAGGAATATGAAATGGCACTGCCAACTTGGAAGACCATTCTGCAGTTGCTTTAAAAGCTAGACATATTTTTACCATCTGGTTGAAAAATTACCCTTTTTGGAATTTACCCAAATAAGTCTAAAACTTACGTCCATACAAAATTTACACACTACTGTTTATAGGACCTTTATCCATAATTGTAATAATTTGAAAACAGTCAATATGTGTTTCAGTAGGTGAATGAAAAAAAATAAACTTTAGCACCTCAGGACAATGAAATATTTTTCAGCCCCATTAAGTCATTTACAAATGAGGAGAATATTTGAATATGTTTAATTAAATGAAAGAACTGAGAAGAAGAGTCTACATAATGTGTGATTCCAACTATGACTTTCTGGAAAAGAAGAAAACTCTGAAGACACTATAAAGATCTACATTTTTCTCTTTGTAAAATGTCTTTTAGTACTCTTTGTAGTCTTGGTTTGGCACTCGTGAATTTCTTCAGCTGCTCTTTGTGGTGCAAATACTTTTTCTGTAGGATATATCAACCTAGGATGGAAGCTGTTTACATTCAGGACCTGAAATTCTTAACTCCAAGCTATTCTTGATTTGATGGTCTTTGTTGAGAAATCTGCCATGATTCTGCTGGGTTTTCCTTTATAGATAATCTGTTTCTGTTCTCTACCAGCTTTTACTATTTTGTCCCATTGCTGAGTTTCTGGGATCTTCATCACTATATTTCTGGGTATAGACTTATTTTGGTTATAGCTAGTTGGAGTTCATATGCCTTACTTTATGTATGTCCAATTTTTATTCCAGGCTTGGGAAATTTTCTGCTATTACTTCTGGAAACTCTTTTTATGTCATTTGTGCTGATTACTGCTGTTTGTTGACACTTATTAATCTTACATTCTTTTTCTTTGCTTCATCTTGAGTATTACTCAACTATGAAAAGATAAACTTGAGGCTTTTATAGGTAAATGAATCCAACTAGAGACCATACTCATAAGTGAAATAAGTCAGACTGACATGTGAAAACATCATACTGTCTCCCTAGTATAAGAAATTGAAAGGGTAAATAAAACCCAAAATGTACACTAGATATGAAAGGAAAAGAAATTTCTCAGAGGAAAGAACAATTTGGAGGAGGGCAATGAGATGGAAAGAAGGAAGGGAAAATATAAATTAAAAAAAAAAATATATATATATCCAGGATAACTGTACTACTGATGTGTAATTGAAAGGAATAGTAAATCGTTAATCCCTAATAAATTTTTGTTTTTGACTAATTTTGCATGCTTTTATCTGGTAATCTGAACAGCTAATTTAAAGACAATATGCAATATAACAACCATTGGTGAATTCCTACCAACCTGTCTAGTGAAATTCTGTATCATTTCTAAGAGGTTTTTTTTTTTAATTTTTATTTTCTATTCTCTGTAATTGTTTGATCAATCTTGCATTCTTACATCAGATAATCTGAGCAACTTCTTTGAGTATAGAAATACGAATGTAACAATCACTGTTATTTCCTATCATTTTGTTATGAAAACCTGTATCATTTTTATTGTTCTTGCTTTTTTTGTTTTTGTCTATGTTGTTGGTATTTTGCTATCGGTTGTTTTAAATTATTTTATTTAAAATTTAAAAAAGAATATATACGGTCCCGGGTGTTATTGCAGAGGGATGAATAGATGTAATGCTGAGGATTCTTAGGTTAATATTTTTCTGTATATGCAAAGATAGAAGATACATGTCATATCAAAGAATAGATTGTATGCTAAAAGTGATGTTTAATATAAATTATGATGTTGAATGAAACTAGTATGTATTTTATTGTAAAAGAATTACTACTTCATACTGGATGTAGTTAGAAAGGGAAGCTGTACACATGTAGGGACAGAGGGATAATATATATGGGAAATCTCTGTATTGTCTGCTGAATTTCCAGTAACCCTAAAACTGGTCCAAAAATAAAACTTACTTAAAATTCGTACTGAATAAATACTATGTACAGACAACCTAAAAATAAGACTGATAAAAATTAGACCTGGAAATTGAAAACTGCACATTAGAAATGCAAAGATTTGACAGCAGTAACAATTGAAACAAAACACTTTTAAAATATTAGGTGAATTAAATAAAATATTTGAAAATGTTCTTACTAAATTTGCAATTGTTACCTGACAATCTGTCCTCCTGGTAGAATATAGATGGTTTCTAAACACACAAAGAAAAAGAATTAAAGTTAAACATGGTAAGGAATATTTTTAAAAAGTTTAATTCCCTGGCTACTTAAAACGCAAGCACATCCTTTATAAAAACAAACAAAAAAGAAATGATAACTACTCCCACATACGATTCATTTTTTTCTAATATTATTCATTTCTCCAGCTCTACTACACAGGGACAATGAGATTTTAATAATTCCCTCACTGTTCTTTCCAAATTTTTTAACACAACCAGGTTTCAGTCAGACTGTATTAATTTAGGTGATACTTATGAATGTTATATGTTTGCTCATTTTCCAGTGATCTTTCTCTTCAATATATACTTTTATTTCTTTAGAAGTGTTAAAATTTTTGTATACCTGCGAGACTTAAGGGCAGGGGGTGAGCCTGATGTGGGGACCCTGTATGAGCAGCGGATTGGGCAAATCCCTTGTCAGCTGAGGCCTGCTCCTGTGCTCTGCTGTGCAAGACTTTTGGGCAGGGAGGGAGCCCAACCTGGGGACATTAACTGAGCAGCTGTTTGAGTGGAACTCTTGTTGGGTGAGGCGTGCCTGTATGCTCTGTCTCGTGAGCCTTTGGGCAGAGAAGGAGCTCAGAACAGGAGGGCCCCCTAACCTGTTGGTGAATGAGGACTCCAGTATGGAAACAGCCTCGGGCTCTGTGGTCCTCTGGGTTGGGAGGTGAGGCCTTCTCTCCCCTGACCAGCTACCTGAAGATCCCAGAGCAGCAACCCCTGCCTAGCCACCATCGCCTTCAAGGCTGAGGCCCACACATTTCCATTCACAGCCTGGAGACCCTGATACCAAGGGTCAGCATTGCCCCACCATCACAGGTTTGGCCTGAGCCATGAACCCCAGCAACTGCCTGGGGTTCCTGGACCCAGTGGTCCACAATCTGCTACCATCTTAGGATAAGTTTGATATCCAGGTAAACTAGGGTCCCTAGAGTCCTACCTGAGCTGCCTGGGTAGCTTGTAGCACAACACTTTTCATCTGACATCCAAAATGACAAGACATAGGAGCGAAATGCAGTCTCAAAACTCAACTCCACCCAGAACAAGTCCAGGAGACACTCATTTAGGAGAACTAGGAAGCCACATATCTGAAATTTCTCAAATGATCACATCTGAAGTAAAGAAACAACTCCATCAGGCCATAGAATAAATCAAATCAGAAATAATCTTTCAGGCAAAATATGAAATGAAAATAATAATGGAAGAAATGCTCCACACATATAGAGGATAAACAGGTAAAAAAATAGATGAACATAGGCAACAAATAGAAATGTTACATGAACAATTTAGGAATGAATTTGAATGCATGAAACAGACTCAAAGAGATTTCCAGAAAATGAAAACTTCCACTGAAAGTTTGCAAAACCTCTTGAATGAAGCTGAAGATAGAATTTCAGATCTTGAAGACAGCATGGCAGCTAGCAATCCTCAAAGGAAGTATCTCTTAAAGTCATCAAAGATCCAGGAAAAATCAATCCAACAGACAAATAGAAATAATGTCCGAGTAATAGGAGTTAGTAAAACAGCATAAGGCCACACAAATGACATAAAAAGAATATTTGCAGAAGTAATAGCAGAAAATTTCCAAAGCATGGTAAAAGATACTGGTGTGCAAAAAAAAAAGGCATATAGAACTTCAATGAGCCACAACCCAAATAAAACCACGCCCAGCCATATAATAGTCAAGATCCCAGACATCCCGCAAAAGAACACAATATTAAAAGCTGCTAGAGAAAAGAAACAGATCACTTATAAAGGAAAGCCCATCAGAATCACGCAGACTTCTCATCAGAAACCATGAAATCAAGAAAAGCTTGGAGCGATATATTAACGATTCTGAGACATATTACAGCTTTCAAATCAGACTGATGTATCCTGCAAAACTATCCTTCAAATTTAATGGAGAAATAAAATATTTCCACAACAAAGAACAAATGAAGAACTTTATGAGTGGCAAACCAGTATTACAAGAAGTACTAAAAGATATTCTACACAGAGAAAAAAGGGACTGCAATCTCAAGAACAACAATAGAAAGGAGCCCTCAAGCAGAACAAGCAGTGAAATAGATAGCAAATGTAGAAAAGTAACAAGTAAACAGCATGACAAGAATAAGCCAACATATAACAGTTATAACCATTAATGTAAATGGCCTCAATTCACCAGTTAAAAGAAACAGACTGGCAGAATGGATTAAGAAACTAAATCCCACAATATGGTGCATACAGGAAACACACTTTAATCAAAAGGAGATCCACAGATTTAGTCAATGGATGGAAAACAATTCTCCATGCGACAGGTTCACAGAAAAAAAGCAAGGGTAGCTATTATGTTTGCAGATAATGTAAACTTCAAACCGAAAACAATCAAAAGAGATAAAGAAGGCCACTACATACTAGTTAGGGGAGAGCTGTAAAAGGAAGAGATAACAATCCTAAACATGTATGCACCAAATACTGGAGCACCAAACTATATAAGTCAAACCTTAACAAACATAAAAAACCAATCAATAACACTATTGAAATAAGGGACATAACCATCATTTTGACACAAAGAGAAAGGTCAACAGGACAAAAACTCAGCAAAGAAATAACAGACCTGAACCAAATGTGTGAACAAATGAACTTTGTAGAAGTGTACAGTTTTATGCCCCACAACAGCAGATTACGTTTTTCTTAGCCACACATGGCACTTTCTCTAAAATAGACCACATTCTAGTCCATAGAGCACACCTACCTAAATGCAAAAGAACTGAAATTATCCCATGCATATGATCTGACCACTGTACAAAGAAATTGGAAATTAATGACAAAGGGAACTCCAAAAATTCCATAAACCCTTGGAAATTAGACAAAAACCTCCTGAACAACCAATTGGTCACA
Source organism: Dinomys branickii (assembly GCA_004027595.1). Taxonomy (NCBI): domain Eukaryota; kingdom Metazoa; phylum Chordata; class Mammalia; order Rodentia; family Dinomyidae; genus Dinomys; species Dinomys branickii. Next base: position 56,141 of record PVLD010002151.1, read on the forward strand.
CAAGAAATTAAAGAAGAAATTTAAAAATATCTACAAATAAATTAAAATGCAAATGCAACTTACCAGAATTTGTGGGATGCACTGAAAGCAGTTCTCAGAGGGAAATTTATAGCAATGAACTCACACATAAGAAAAACAGAAAGAGAGCAAATAAATAGCCTCAAGCTGCACCTCAAACTTTTAGATAAAGAACAAGTCAAGGCCAAAGCCAAAAGAAGGGAGGAGATTACAAAGTTCAGGGCATAAATTAATACAACTGAGATGAAGAAAACACTACAAAAGATAAGTGAATTGAAGAGTTGGTTCTTTGAAAGAATAAATAAAATTGACAAAGCCCTAGCCCGCCTCATCAAAAAAAGAAAGAACTCAAATTCATACAATAAAGAATGAAAGGTATGAAATCACTACAGATCCTACAGAAATTCAAAAGATCATTAATACCTATTCTGAAAATCTTTACTCACATAAAATAGAAAACTCAGAGGAAATGAACAGATTCCTAAAAATGTATAAATTACCAAAGTTGAATCAGGAAGATATAAAAATCCTGAACAACACAATATCAATTAATGAGATTGAAAATGTCATTAAAAACTTACCAACAAAGAGAAGCCCAGGCCATGATGGAGTCATAGCAGAATTCTATAAAACATTCAGAGGTTTAATGCCAAAACTCATAAAACTCTTCAATTAAATTGAAAAGGAAGCAATTCTCCCTAACTCATTCCTGGGGACAAGTCTTATACTGATACCAAAACCAGAGAAAGACCCAACCAAAATAGAGAACTATAGGCCAGTCTCCCTAATGAACATAGATGCAAAGATACTAAATAAAATACTAGCAAATAGAATTCAGCAAATCATAAGGAAAATTATACACCATAACCAGGTTGGATTTATTCCAGGAATGCAGTGTGGTTCAATATTTGCAAATCAATTAATGTAATACATTATATCAATAGAGCCAAAGACAAAACTGAAATGATTATCTCAATAGACGGAGAAAAAGCTTTCAATAAAGTCCAATATACATTCATGTTAAAAACCCTAGTAAAAATAGAAATAGATGGCCTTTACCTCAATCTAATCAAAGCCATCGATGACAAACCAACAGGCAACATCATACTAAATGGACAAAGAGTGAAGGCTTTCACTTTACAGTCAGGAACAAGACAAGGATGTCCACCGTCACCATTCCTCTTCAACATAATGCTGGAAGCATTAGCCAGAGCAATTACACAAGAGAGAGAAATAAAGGGAATAAGAATAGGAAAGGAAGCAGTAAAACTATCACTATTTGTGGATCACACGATACTTTACATGGAAGACCCCAAAAACTCCACAAGAAAATTCCTTGAAATAATTGAGAAATTCAGCAGAGTATCTGGATGCAAAGTCCACACTCAAATATCAATAGCATTCCTACACACAAACAACAAACAGACTGAGAGAGAAATTAAGGAAACCATACATTTTATAATAGCATCCAAGAAATTGAAATATTTAGGAATCTAACAAAATAAGTAAAAGATCTATTCAATGGAAACTACAGTACTCTATAAAAAGAGATCGAAGAGGATTTCAATAAATGGAAAAACATTCCCCGCTCATGGTAGGAAGAACTAACCTTGTGAAAATGGCTATACTACCAAAATTCTTGTACAGATTCAAAGAAATTCCCATTAAACTACCATTAGTGTACCTCACAGATCTAGAGAAAACATTCCTTACATTCATCTGGAACCAGAAGAGACCCAGACTAATAAAAGCAATTCTGGGCAACAAGGACAAGTCAAGTGGAATCACAATCCCTGACCTGAAATTATACTACAAAGCTACTGTATAAAATCAACCTCGTGCTGGCTAAAACACAGACCTGAGGATCAAAGGAATAGACTGGAAGATGCAGCCACAAGCATAAACACACTCAGCCACCTAATATTTGAGAAAGGGGTCAAACAAGCTCACTGGAAGAAAGATAGCCTCTTTAATAAATGGTGCTGGAAAAAATTGGCTTGCTTCTTGCTGAAGACCGAAAATAGACCCAAGTCTATCACCATGCACCAAGCTCAAGTCAAAATGGATCATAGATCTCAATATTAAAACAGAAACTCTAAATCTATTGGAACAGAAGTTAGGTAAAAATCTTGAAGACATAGGAGTAGGCAGAAAGTTCATGAACAAAAGCCAAACTGCAAGGGAAGAACTTCAAAGAATCAACAACTGGGACCTCAGCTTACTGAAAAGTTTTTGCACACCTAAAGAAACCACCAGCAGAATAAAAAGAAAACCCACAAATTGTGAAAAAATCTTAGCTGACTGTCCCTCAAACAAAGGTCTTCTATCTAGAACATACAAAGAATTAAAAAATAAGAACCTGTCCAAATTCAACGACCCAATCCAGAAATGGGCATCTGAGATGAATGCACACTTCTCAGATAAAGAAATACAAATGGCAAATAAATATATGAGAAAGTATTCTACATCTTTAGTCGTTCGAGAAATGCAAATTAAAACAACATTAGGATTTCATCTCACCCCAGTAAGATTGGCCAGCATTAAGAAAGCAACCAATAACAAATGTTGGCAAGGCTGTGGAGAAATAGGAACACTTCTCATCTCCTGGTGGGAATGCAGACTGGTGAAACCAATGTGAAGATTGGCTTGGACATTCCTCAGCAAACTAGGTCTAGAGGTCCCATACAACCCAGCTATTCCCCTTCTGGATATTTTCCCAGAAGATCTGAAAACATCATATCACCATGATATATGTGCACCCATGTATATAGTAGCACAATTTGTAATAGCTAAATCGTGGAAGCAACCTAAATGTCCATCCACTGAGGACTGGTTAAAAAAACTGTGGCCTTTTTATACAATGGAATATTACTCAGCTATAAATAAAGACAAATTTGAGTGTTTTATAGGCAAATGGTCACAATTAGATACCTTACTCATAAATGAATTAAATCAAATGTGCATGTGCAAGTAACATATTGTATCACTAGTGTAAGAACCTGAAAGTGGGCATATAAATTAGGAGGTATGAAAGGAAACTGCTCAAGAGTAAAGAGCAAATGGGATGAGGGGAAGGAGAAAAGGAAGAAAGGGATAATTATGTATATATATATATTTATAGGCAGGATGGCTAACATGGTTGTACTACTGACTTGTGTCTCTTTATTGTAAGGAACAGTTAGTTAATGATTGGTTGGTTGATCACTCTTGCATGTCTATAGTTTTTTTTCCTGAACATACACTTTGAAGTTATCCATATGTAATACAACCACCATTGTTAATTCCCTGTCATTTTGTCTCTAATTCATTTCTGACTGTACTGTTCTTGTGCTACTTTGTGTCTGTTTGTTAATGTTTTCATTCTTTTACTTTTAAAATAAAACAAAATAAAATAATTGTATAAAGCTATGATTTATAGTGTTTATCTTAACCATTGCTCCATTTTGTTACTGAACACTAGGATTTTTATTGATTTATGTTTCTTGACTTATAAATACATATACACAGGTATAGATGGAATAGGTTCTTCTCTTGTTTTTTGTAGTCTTCAAAACATTAAACTTTCAGACTTTCAAAAAATTTTGTTAATATTTAAATCTCATTAATCTGATGACTAAAGTTGGGTTGTTTTATTAAGATTGACAGGCATTTCATGTGTTTATTAGTCATTCTTGATTGTATTTTCAGAAACACCTCATTTTGTTATCTGCCTATAAATTGGTTGGTTTGTATTCTTTGTTTTGCAAGGTGTTATAAATATATATGTAGATAGAATCAGGTTTATATGTATTAAATAATAATACATTGATAATTGTAAGTGTATCAAGTATAAACTCTTAATGGCATTGTTTTGTATTGTATGATTTATCGTCCAAAAAATTTTAAAATTTTTTATAATATGTCAGATTCCTTTAACTTTGATTTTCCTCTTTTGTTTTTTACTTATGAAATTATTTTCTCCTCTTAATTAAAATATTGCCTTCTGTATTTTCTTTCACCCAGTTATTCTATTTGGCTTTTGAATTTTTATCGGCTTATTTCTTGGTGGTTGGTATGAACATATTTTTTATATTTTTAAAAATACAAATGAAATAATAGAAATAGGACAAACATATGGGGCTTAAATAATATACATTTTAGTACACAGTGGATCACAGAAGAAATCATGAAAGAAACTAAAAATTGATAAAATCAAGAGATAATGGCTAATGAACCCTAAGGAACACAGTGAAATCAGTTCTAAGAGCAAAGTTTATGGTTATGAATGTGTACAGTAGATAAATTGCTAAATATATGAGAAGAAGGAATGACAAGGCTCATTCCTATGCAAAGAGCAATGAAGAAATCAATACCACAGTGAAAAATACTGAAATACAGAGGATTACAATCAACTACTCTTTGAAAACTGTATTTCAATAAACTGGAGAATTTAGATGAAAAGCATAAACCACTAGATACACACAAATTTTGAAATTCAGCTAAGAAAATGTAAAAACCCTGACTAGACAAATAGAAGATAGTGAAATAGAGGTAGTAATTAAACCATAGCACCTAGTGAATTTGCCACTAAATTTTACCAGAACTTAAGGGGGAATTTAAACTAATATTCTTCAAAATCTTCACAAATTTGAAAAGGAATGGACAGTGCCAGGTCACCTCTTGAAGTTAGCAGAATCCTGACACTAACACCAGACAAGAACTCAAGAGCAACAAAAACAAAACAAAACTGTTCATCAGGTTTCCCAATGAACAGAGATGTAAAATTTCTCCAGAAGGTATTTGTAAACAGAATATAGTAAAACATTAAAACTATCACAAATTATAACCAAAATCAGGTTCTTCTTAGGGATGTATATTTAAATAAATGTAATATACAACTTGAACAGAAATAATGATAAAAATCACATGGTCATCTCAGCATATGCCAAAAAAGTCTGTGAGTAATTGAACATTTACCTTTTATCATTTTATTTATTGTAAAAAATCCCCAGTGAAAGTGTATATAGAAGCCCCCACCTCAAGCTGATAAAAAAAACTACCTACCAAAATCATGACATATGAGAAAAATGAAAATTTTTTGTCTAAAATAAGGAACAAGTCAAATGTTCCTCTTTAAAGCTCCTGTTCAAAACAATCAAGCAATCAAGCAACCAAAACAAAATATATTGGATATGAATGGGAAAATAAGTACTCACATTATCAATATTTGCAAGTTATAGTACTTTTAAACAAGCAGGATGCCAAAATTAACACGACAAAACGATCAGTGTTATTGTCCAACAACATAAATCCACTGAAAGTGAATTGAAGGAAAAAAAAGAGTCCCATTCACCACAACTTAAAAAATAAAATTTTGAAATACCTATGAAAGAACTTAGTCAATTACTTGAAAGTCTTCTATAAGAAAAACAAACCACATGCTACTCTGAAAATAGTGGTGGGAGAACACATTCAAAAACAGGAAGCTATTTCCTGTTCCTAGAAAGATGGAATTGATACTGTCAAAATGAACATACTACTAATAGTGATATATCATTTAATAAAAGTCCAATCAAAATACCATCAACAGTCTTCACAGAAATAGGAAAAACATCTTAAAATTTCTATGGAAACTGAAGACTAAACTAGCAAAGGAAATCCTGTGTAAAACGGCAAAGCAGGATGTATTATATTACCATATGTCATTAGACTACAAAGACACAATGAAAATAAAACAGAAATGATACTTGTCAAAAGACAGTCATGATGACCAATACAATATAACTGAACATCCAGAAACAACCCCACGTACCTCCAGGGATCTGTTTTATCAGAGAAGGTCCAAATGAGTATGCTGGAGAATAAATAACCTGGGAAAAGTGGTAATTGAAATGCAGAAGAATCAATATACACCTATATTTCTCATTCAGTACCATAATCAAATCAAACTGGATCAAAGACCTAGATATTCAACAGAAACATTGAATCTGCTGGAAAACTGAAGTAGGTAAAACTTTTGAAAATATAAGCCTGGGAAAGGACTCTCTGAGCCGAATCCCAGTTGCCCAAAAAATAGTATGAAGAGTGAACAAATAGGACTGTAGCCAATTAAGAAAACTTCTGCACAGTAAAAAAAAAATCCAACATAGTGAAGAGATAATCCACAGAATTGGAAGGAAAATTTGCTGGCTACTAGTAATCAGAATGTGTAAACAACTCAAAACACAAGGAATTCCAAAATAAAAGACACAAACAAAAAAATGGGCAAATGAAAGGAACAGATTTCTCAAAGTAAGTACACAGGACCAGTAAGTCCATAAACAACACCCTTCATATTTTGCATGAGAGAAATGAAAGTCAAAACTACACTGAGTTTCCCTCTTACTCCAGTATCAATGACTGTCGTTAAAGACAAAAACAAAACACGAAAAACAAAAAAACATGCTAGTAAGGTTGAGAAGGTAAAGGAAAGCTAACATACTTTTTAATACTTTTATTTGAAATTAGAAATCCCATTTCACCCTGTCGTACTCCTGGGTATTTTCTGAAATATTGTACGCCGTCACATGACATTGATGAATGCACCCCCATCTTTGCAACATTACATTTCACAATAGCAAATAAAGAAAGCGGCCAATGTGTCAATTAACAGACGAATGGATTTTAAAAATGGGATGCATAGTGTAGAGGACACATCTTAGTCATTTATATGAAAATGGATGCATCTTGCGACCATACTGCTAAGTAAAATAAATTAGACACAGAAGGTTAAATGTTGCGTGATTTCCCTTATTTTAGAACACCCCACATAAATAATTTAAAGAGCAAAATAAAAGAGATGTTAGGAAACAAGGAGGTAGATGTTCGTAAATGAGGAGAACCGCAGTGCGGAGATGAGGAGCACAAGGAGAAAGGGTGGGAAACGATCAAGGGTAACATGTATCCGTGCCAATTCTCCAAAATAAATGTACCTATTATGTATGGCAATCACATGGTCATAAAAATACATTTGAAATTTTTAAAAAATAAACTTTCCTTGCAGTTATACTTTGTCTTGCTATACAGTATTACATCCTTTTCTTTTTATTCACATGATAGTAACTATAAAAACGTTAATGCTCCAATAAAAAATGTGTGACAGTAAATCTTGTTTTTTCATAAGGAGAATCAAAGCTGAAATCTTGTTAAGCTATATGACAAATTACATTTGACCAATCTGTTTTTAAAAGAGTCAGAGCATGCTCAGGACATTATCTCAGTCCCTTGCTGTCTCTGTAACACAAAGCATGAGGCTAGTTTATCCTTTATAGGTTAGTGTGTAAAGACAAGAGACTTACTCGATTTACTATTCTGGGGGCCCAAGAGCACAATGACACTGCTTTCTGAGATTCTTCTGAGTGCTTCATGGTAGATGGCATCATATGGCAGGAGCCCTTGCACCTGAACACAGAAGACCTGAAACATCAAAGCCAATCTGCTTTCCTGGTAATTAATTCAGTCTGTAAAACTGAACTCACTTCTCAGATAGTGAATCCATCTTAAAAGACCTAGCCCTGTCTCCACAACAGATTTAATCTATTCATGAGGTTAGACCCTAATTAAATCTATTCAGGAGGTTAGACCCTCATTAGCTCTTCAAGATCTCACTACCTATCACCACTGAAACACTGACAGTACCATCTCAGGGTGAGTGTCAGGAGACAACCTTAGCAGGTGCCTTCCGAGAGTCCAAAATGCAAACGGTGCTTGATTTACCTTGTTTACATAGTTGGATATTTAAAATCATTTTCTTACTGGACAGTACCTCCTTCTTTGAATTTTATATTTATATGTAACCTTCAGAAAGAAATCTATTCCTACCAGAGATTTTCTATTTAATAATAATTTGTGGTTTAATTTTTTTTTAAAGTTGATGTAAAAGTAAACCAAATGACGGCTTCTAAAGATTTGATATACTGCAATAATGACTGAGGATGTGCATTTGCTTTATATCAAAGGTCTGTTTGACATGTTAACTTATATTTGCATTTAAATAGGCTGCTTTTCATATTGAATCATTCTCAACCCTGGCTATATTTAATATGCTGACCATTATATTAAGACACATAGCTCTGTGGTTTGTACAAAGCAAGTGAAAATGAGACATAATAGTGATTCTATTGCTCATTTTCTGACAATATCCCAAACAACCTTTGTAATTAAAAAGGGCATAAATTTGTCTATGTAAAAATCCATCCCTTCTGAGTCACAAAGTTCAAATATGTTTCCTGGACATCTTTATGCTTAGGACAAAAATAAGCCAATGGTTTTTGGACAAAGAGCCTGGACCTTGCACTATAGTGTTGATACACTTCCCACTCTTTCTCCTAAGCTTGGCCTGTGAAGTATTCCCAAAGTAGTATCCATGCTTTTTTCTTTTTTTCCCTTTCTTTTCTCCATGTTTCATATTTTGTGAAGCCATTCTGACACAAAATAAGTGACATGTGTGATTTATTATGAGTCATACCATTCAATCTCATTATAAACTATTCCATTTCTGAACTCATTACAGTTTTACCATGGACTATTTTGAATTCCTACCTCTTAAGTTAAATGTTTAGTTGTATTCTTGTATATGCTTTGTCCAGGAATAGATTAAAAGGAAGCTGTTTTATTTTTTCAAATAAATGCTACATCTTCCAAATGATTGTTCCTGACTAGACAATCAAATTTTTCTAGTGGTAAAAACATAATTTTAAAGCTAATTGTGTGATAAAGGGTAGAAATTATTCGTATTACCCTTAGAACTTTTAAAGTTCATTTTAAAAAATCAGTAAAGAGATTTAATGCAACATTATAACACAAACAAAAGGCCCGTCATCTTTGCTCTTACTGAGTCACTAAATATTACGATTATATTGTTTTATGTTCCTGTTTGAAGTCTAAATTTCAAGTGATTATTATATTTGTTTAGGAATCTTAGTGATGTCATGAGCATAAGCCAATTTTACATTGCATTAAGAATACTTCCCTGTACATGTAATTATTAACAGTTCTACCTCATTAGTGGTGATATGAATGAAGTATCTTAAGTATGAAGACTACACTGTTCATCTTCATAATCTTTAGATTCATTAAATTCTGATATCTCATTAGGACACTATCATTCCTGTACCTATTTTCATGGTTTTATTCTTACAGTTCTAGTTATTGAAATGATCACCCTTTCTTACTTGGACATTTTCTAATCATACTCCCTCAGGAATTCTTCAATCTCTACTGTAAAACACATCAGAGCTATTTTCCTTGAAGTACTACTTGGCTATCCTATTACTGAAATTACTGATTAATATCATATATTTTATGAAATATATATAATGTAAATATCAAACATAGGATATATCCCCATACAGTATATTGATCAACTCTTATAAACATAACATTTATTAATAACAGGTGGAGAAAATATTTTGTCACTTAGCCTAAATTACTAATAGCTCCTGCTACAGATCTAGCAATAAAAGAAAATTACTAATCATTCATTTATTGATTAAATTTTTACAGTTACATTTGAGATGGAGGAATCATCTTAACGTGGTGACCACCAATCTTGTAAAATAAAATGAAACATCAAAGTGTGAAAAATACGTTTCATTAATGCCAACTTTTCTTATTTAAAAATAAAAATCCTGAAACAATTCCAATCAGGATTATTATGTGAATCAAAGCCAGCTGTTAACCACATTCATCTGTTTGCTTTTACTTTGTTGTTGAAGTTGGAATTTCTTCTGTGTAACGTTAATAATAATACAGATCATTGAGGTATCTATGGATTTACAAATCTTTATTTGCTCCCTCATGGACTGCACATTGCAAACTAGAAATTGGTCCTGACATAAGAAATTTCCAAGTAAGTAGTCTCAGTACAAAATTGCTATTCCTGAGCAAGTTCATCAAAACTCTTGTCCACCTCAACTCTCATGAATTGTTGACTATGAAGGCAAAAGACCATGCTATAGCACAAAGCATCTACAAACTAATCAGCACCATCTGCCATGAATTTCTTTTTTGCAAGTGCTTTCAATAGACGACAAAGTATTGTACAGATCTATGAGCTGTATTTTCTTTTCTCTATTGTAAACTTGGCATAGAATTTCTAAGTCAGAATAGATATATTAACTTTTGAAGAAACTGCCAAAGTTTTGTACAAAACGGGACCGCTATTTTATATTCTGATAAATAATATACGTTTTATTTCACACTTTTCTCAAGTTTTGCTTTGTCTTTTTAATCCTGACTCTTCTTGAAACTGAGAAGGGAATAGTTTGATTATTGTTAGATCTAGATCTTAACCACTGGATCTAGGTACTTATAGCTTCTAAACCATTATGCTTTCTAAGAACTGTTTCAGACAACAATAAATTCACAACTTTGGCATTCAGGTTGGAAAGTCGGATAAAAATGTAGTAGAATTTTGAGGGTATATATTAAAATACTCTCTAAAGAGAAAAAGTATAACAGCAGTTACTGAGGGGTATCTAAGTTCAAATTCAACTTTTCTTCTTCAAATCAAAATGGAAATTTCTTTCATAATATAATTCAGTTCCTGAGAGAATAGCTTACCTGAATGAAGCCCAGATCATTCTGAGCCCAAAAGTTAGCTGTATTGTCCTTTTTTAGGTGTTTGTCCTCAGGGCTTCTGTCAAAAACTCTGACTATAAGCCCGCTAAGAGAAAAAGGACAGAAGAGACAGGTACCGCTCGTGAAGGAATATGTCTGTGAGTTAAATCCTCCAGGGCCCAATTACCAGCTGCAGAATTGAAGAAGACAGGTTCATTTCTGACTTAACAGATTCTGTTTTCTATTTATCTTGCTGTCCTACCACAAGTATTATAAGAAAAACCAAACATTTTATCTATAATTGAATTAAGAGTTTTATTGGAGATACAGTATAATTTGTCCTTCATTACCTTTTATTGTCAGCAGATAATTATAATTTTAATTCAGTGTTTCCCTTACATTTTACTACTAAATCACAAAGGCAAACTAAAAGAGATGTTTTTAAAACTATTAGTTACCTTGACTAGTATCGCACAGTATATAAGTATTTCAACACACAATGTTGTATATCTTAAACCTGTATAACATTTTCATTTATATATGATAAAATAAGGAAAACAGTTAATGAAAACATACATCATTTGAACATATATACCAGAATTTGTGTGTCAATAAACTCAAAGGAAAGATTTTTAAGAATAAAGATTTTAACATATTTTTGCCTTCCAATATAAAACTGGATCTCACTATAATTTGATAAGAAAAGAAAACTGATGCAGTTTCTCATAAATAATCACTCAAGTTTTATTTTGGCCAATTGTGAGGGGACAATTCTACCCCAAGCAACATGATTACATTGATTCACTATTCTATTTGTCTTCTAGACAAAGATGGTTCTTTCTGATTTCACAGCAACAAAACAAAAATAAAGATATAAAGCTCAAATACAGTTATTCTTTGAAATGTGAATCAAGCAGACTCAAAGGAACAGTTAACTTACATTGTTGAAAGAAGAAAAATACTATTTATTATGTTACCTCTCAGAATTTTAGTAAATTTAACAACTATGAAGTGTTTTGGAGGTCCTGAAATTTAAACAAAAATCAAAATGATAAATTCAAAATTATTTAAAATATTTGAATATGTGATAACATGAACACTTGAAATAAATGAGGAAAACTCCGTAGAAATTTGCCATTAAATACTGACCTTCTTCCTATATTCATGTCACCTGGCTTCCTTCCCATCCAACTCTGTCCATTACACGGTCTCACAGTAGTAAGAGGAACAGTGTCCCCATATATAAAAAATCATTAAACAACAATGCATGTTAAAAATCAACTTAACTGTCCTTGAATTTGAGTTCTTTAAACTTAGTAATAAAAAAGGTTGACAATTCTGACAACTATGAAAAACTAGTTAGGATATGGACCATGTCAATATTTAAGGAAACATGTAATAATAAAGACATGCTTTCATGTATGATTGTTACTTAATTTTATGATAGAGACCCACAAACTAATTTAAAGCAGATTCTGTAACTAAAATATCTGCCAATGCTCTTAAAATGATATCCTATGGTTAAAAAAAATAGATGCCTATACTTAGGTGGCATGATTGCTTTTCATGTATTGGGTTTAATTCTTTTTGTGAAAGAGGTAAGTTATGCATGACATGGTTTTGAATAACTGCTTTTGTTTTAAAGTTTTGATTTAAATATATGTCATATATTTAAGTATATACTGTATAAATATATTTATACAAATGCATTATATATAAATACATATTATATATAAAAAGTATCTATAAATGTTAACTTAGTTTGAAATATTAATATTATTTTAATTTTTAGTGGACTTTTGCTTATTTGTGAGTGGATAAATACTGAAAACTAACCAATATATAATAATAGACTCAAAAATTAAAACAGCATTTGGAAGTAATTAATAATTTTAACATACAATGAGTCAGTTGAAGACAGTTAAGAGGACTTGCTAAAATTTCATCACTGCATGTAAGCTGCATTAAAGAAGTTAAGATGCCAAAGATGCACCTCTCTACCATCTGTCTCCTGACATATGGCCCTCAGGACACTAACAACCGGGGGATTAGGCATCTGTCCCTTTCTCCCATACCAATATTTTTTAAGTCAGAGAAATGCTATTGTATGTGTAGTGACTTCATACAATGTAAATCACTCATTCTAGTCGAATACCACTCTGCTCAAAGATGAATAAATTATAAAGAAATGTGAAGAAATTAACACCATGGAGCCACTGGAGAAAAAATAGTGTAGAACAAGAGAAGAAGAGCCCCTGGTAATCTGAGGAAAAGTCACAGCCTCCTAAAGAGTAGGAAACCAGAGAACATCCACAAGTATATTAGAAAGAAATACAGATTGTTAGAAGGGGAAAAAGAAATGCTAGCAGAAGAAAAATCCCCAAAACTACTCAACTCATTACACAGAATTCCGAAATAACTCCAGGTTTGGAAGTTCCGTGTATCTCAAATTCAGTGTTGAAATGGATGGAAAATCTCATGGACTATACAATTATATGCTGTGAGTAATTTTACCAGTACGTGTGCTTCTCACTTCATATATTCAACAATATTTCTCCATTTCAGGCCAGTTCCAGGGATTAAGATGTAACCCTCAAGCACACTCCTCCAGCGAATTGCCTCCTCTCACTCTGCCCGCCTTCCAATAGCATATTTACCTGTGTAACTCATCAGTGAACGAATCCACTCATAAGTATAGCGCCCTTATGTTACAATCATCTTCCACTGGGGAAACATTTTCAATATAAACCATGAATGTCCACAAGTGGTCCTCAAAAGTGTCAACTGCAAAATGTGTTCAATCCATTTCTAAGGATCACCACAGATGTAGCAGTTGTAACAGTCCTGAAGAGTCCAAGTCCATGGTCTCCTCTGAGAGCCAAATTCTTAGCTTGAGCTCCTATTAAAAATAAAAACAATATTTCTAACATACAGCAGCACAGGATAAACATTCCCATTCAAAAGGGAAGAATTAGGCAAATAGAAAGGAATCAGACCAAAGCAAGACCAAAATGCAGAAGAGGAAATATTAAGTCCTGTAATTCCATTTCCAACACTGGAGCGTGGGGAGTTGTGGTGAGATGTGAACCTCAAAGAGCTTGGACAGTCCTGCTCCTAGAGCAGTGCCAGCTGCAGCCCACATGTCCTCTCCCTTTGGCTGAATCTGCTCACTGCCTGCAGTTTACTCACAAGAAGACCCATATTCTTGGCATCTACAGCTTCTCGAAGTCTCCAAAGCATCTTTAGCTTCGGTCCCACAGTTTCACCACTCACCCATCAGCATTTCCACGACTAGTCTCTCACACCCTCCTTTGCAGTCTGTGCAACAACCACCATTACCCCGTAACTCTTGCATTTTGCATGCCTAAAACACCAGCAGCAATTAGATGATACCAAGTCTGCTCTCAGCTCAGGTAGTAGTTGGTTCTCTTTCTCAAAGCACCTGTAAAATTGTATAAAGGAAATAAAATCATTTATGTTACAATCATTGAGAAATTATACTTCGTTTAAATCCCTAATTGAGTGCTAAATGTGCAAGATTATAAAAATAATAAAACAAAATATATTAGACTATAATCCTGTGTCTAACAAAATTATCTGTTGGGTGAATACAAAATGAAGATATTTTCAAAAAGGATATCCAGTAAATTTATTTTCTAGTTATTTTATCAGGAGGATACTAGAAATGTTGCTTGAATTACGAAGTAAACCAGGAAAAAAACAGGCACCTCCAGAAAAAAGATAGGTAAAGAACACCACCAGAGTGACAGTTGTTTAGTATTCATAAAATGCACCCAGTTCAGACTGCAGCAAGTTATAAGATCGTTAAGTCACTCAAAAAATAAGGAAAAAAATGAAGTACAGAAATTAAAAGAAGAATTAAGGACTAGAAATTTAGTTTTAGAGATTTTGAGCTCCATGCAAAATTACTGGCCTGGAATTAGTGTATAATTTGTTACAGCCTTATCTGTGAATATCGCCTGTAGTCATGTAAACTTTTGATGTTTAGTGAAACATGTTTCAAAAATTTAGTTGTATATGTAAAAATGGAGGAAGAGAGGGGAAAGGAAGAGAAAGAGAAAATTTTATTTCTCATAATGTCTAAAAATTAATCATCCTAAGAATAATGGAAATGATAATATACATAAGTAAGAACAAAATAAGTGAGTTAACTGTGATACCACATTACCTCAGTTAAATAATGTAATAATGGATAATTAGATGTAATACCTAAAAACTGTGGAGTGGGAGGTGGTTTGAGACTGGACAAGATACACATTTTATAATATTGGAGATATAAATTATGCTAAAATGTGTCTACATACATGTTGGTAGAAAGAAATCATGTGAAAAAGGTGGAGAAATGACTTCATATAATAACCAATTATAAAAAAGAAAATATTATGGACTAATTTAGAAAAGAATAAAAAGGAATATGGAATAAAAGCACTTGAACGCACAAAAAGTGTTTCTGAAGGGACAGAATACCAGCGTAGGAGGCACTGAAGGCATTCCCGCAGAAAAGGGATTCACGTTAGTGTTGGTAAAATCATATAAACAGTAACAAAAAGAAAAAAAAAAGGTTTCTCTACTGGAAATGAAAATAAAATATTAAATGATACAAAATATCTACAATAGAATTTAACCAGAGGACTGAAAAAACACAAGATATTTTACACTTGTATAATTGACATTCTGGATGAACTAAAGATTTAAGTAATATAATTTAACTGAGCTGGATACTTTTGAGGCCATTCCAATTGACTTCAAGATCAAATCAGTGAAAGTTAGATTACCCCTAAATATAGATTAACAAAATCTCCAAAATCTTCACTAAATGAATAAAATTCTAAGCCATCAAAAAGGCTAGCTACACAGGAAATAGACAAATGCTGACTCCATCAATCAAAATCAAATGAAAGAAGTTGGATATGTTTTGACTTTAAGGAAAAATACTTGTAACAAATTTTTGTTTGTTTTTGAGCAGAGTCTGGCTATGTACTTTAGGCTGATGTTGAACTCACTGTGTAATGCAGGCTGGTTTGAAATTTGAGGAGATCTTCCTGCTTCAGCCTCCACAGTGCTAGGATTACCGGCAGGTACCACCACACCCAATCAACTTTTGTGTGCTTTCCACAAATTAGTAGATTCAATATTTTTTTCACATGCGAATTAGGAAATGATGCTGCAATAAACAGTTTATTCATGTACACAACTAAACCTTTGAATTGGGGGACATTGCTTACATACGTAGGAAAATGGATTTCTTGAGCCAGTCTAAGAATTGAATTTGTGGATGCAAGAACTAACAACCTGAACAAATTGCAAGTACTCTTCTATGGGAGCCTAAGCTTGTAGAGTTAAAAACAGAGCAGAGCAGAATGTGTCCAGTCTACTGTAGGCTGACTCAAGAGGAAAGGAAAAGAATGGGTGGGTACAGCTAAGCAAGGTGGGGCACCTCAAGCCATAACTGCTGACCATCTGCTTCACCCCACCAGCCCCAGCCAGGGTGAGTAAGGAAGTAGAAATGGGAAAAGATATTTAAGTCAATGACTGCACCGCTACATTCGAAAGAAAAACAGCACCTTACCTCCCTTGACCAACCTGTCTACACAGCCCCATGTGTATGTGCAAAGCCAGAGTTAAAAATCCAGTCGCTGATCCACATGTAGTACTTTAGTCCTGGGATTAGGAGCTTGGTCTTACCTGGCTTAAAACTGGCTTGAAATCTATATTAGTTAACTCTGTCACGACAAATGTAACAGATAAGCCATGTGAAAGGAGGAAAGTTTATTTTGACTCATGGTGTAAGACGTTTCAGTCCATGGTCTCTATGCTACATTTGGGCCTGTGGGCATGTAGTTCATCATAGCATGTTGTGTGGAGAAGGCTTGATCATTTATGGCAACAAGGCAGAGAGAGAGAGAGACAGAGAGACAGAGGCAAAGGCAGAGGGCAGAGACAGAGACATAACAGCCATAGAAACAAAGACGTCACCTCCTAAAGATTGCCCCACTTCTGAACAACCTACAGGCCGGCAAACAAGCCCATAGGCATTTCAGGAACATATAAGATTCAATCTGTAACAAAACCTGAATCTCTCGTCCACCTTTGTCACTTTGTTAATGTACTTACTGGAGTTTCATCACAGTTATCAATTTCACAGGCATAACTAGGAGATTAAGTGTGGAAACATAGGACGCTTGAATATATCACGAGCACAGTAACTCAGTTAAATGTTTACTGTTATCAGTAGTAAGGCCTCAAAAAGTTCCAAAACTTAAAAATTAGTAATCATGATGTGCTGCAAACATACACTAATAAACAGTAATTTAAAAGAAAGAAAACAAGCACAGCGGATTTAGAGGCAGATGGAGGGTGTGAGATAAGGAGGGAAGAGGATTGAAAAGAATCAAGATACTTTTATGTCCATGTGCCTCTTCCCTAAAATGAATTTTCTTAAACTTGATTTACTACAAATATATACTAATAAGATAATTCTTTTTAAAAACTATGATGCACATTCTTTTTTTAAAACTAAAAATTCAACAAAGAAACTGATTGAAAGAATTGAACAAAGGAAATACAGCTTCCAGTGGAGGCTGAGCAATATAATTTAAAGAAACACATTTTTGAAAGAAAAATCATACAAGGCCTTCAAAAATATGTTCAAGATGTGAGAAACAAACGAAGAAAAAAATCCTTTTGTGGGACATTTCTGGTTAAAGCTATATTTTGTTATTTTGACATGACAAAATAGAAATCGTAGAATACCAGGAGGAATAAAACCTTCATAATATTTAGTCTGCCCCTGCTGCTAATTAATCACAAGGTGATTATGCCGGTACCCCAGGCAGCTTTCCATCCTCAGCTTCAAAGGGTGCCTCTGCAACCACAGAACAACCTGTCTTCATTCTGTGAGGAAGCGATGCATTCACAAAAGCAGAAATGTTCTTGTGATTTATAGTTGTACTTTTTAAAACAAGTACTGTCAGATGATGCCTCCAACAATCAGAATGAGTAGAACAGATGAGTTTTATTTCTTTTCATGAAGATCAAAATTCAGGGTCCATAGAAACATCCAAAGGAAACGTTCTTGTTTTCCTTATTTGAGTGCCTGTGTTTAAAACTTTGCTCTAAAACCTTGTCAAACTGTTATGTTATTATCTAGCAAGACAGGTAGCAGGCAAACTGTCTCAAACAAAAAGTGGGCTGTATAAAAATAAATGTTTTATATAGTCACTGCCTTAAATTTATTTCCTTTTAAAATATAGACAAATGTTCCTTGTAATAGGGAGCAGACTAAATAGCATTATTTTCTCCTAATATTTACAATGAGAAGAAAGTCATTTGTGTATGTATATATGTATATCCAGGTATATCTGTATATGTGTGTGTGTTTGTGTGTGTGTATTGCATGGCATTGATATATGTACTTTATATTTTATTATTTCAGTTAATAACTATTTCAGTGCTTACTATCTGGCATATGCATGAAATAAGTCTTATTGATTAGTAGAATGATAAATAATGTGCCGATATTACACAATTACTAAGTGGTAAGGCTAAGATTTCAATTTAGAGAGTTCAGTGTTACAGTTCATAGCTTCCATGGCTAGAGCATACATTTTATATATTTAAATGATTTTCCCAGTACACCTCATTTCATGGGGTAAAAACAATGGAATATTAATTTCCATATTTAAACTCTAATCACCTTACAACTTCCCAAAATGAGGTATGTCTACATTTGTGTGAGGTAGTGCAAACAATCTTTCTTTAAAAAAATCAAAAGATTTCTAAGCAAATGATATAAGACAAAAGTAATCATTTTTTATGGTTTTGGAAAAAGCTTTATATTTTATAAATGATACGTTGGCTGAAATTTTTCAATAGCTATTACAGAGCAATAACTACTTAGCACAGTACAAACCGACAAAGACATGGGAAGGAAGAGGAGAAAAACAGGTTAGCAGCTTGATTGCAGATTCACAGTAGCCAAACCAACAGGAGAGCTGAAAACAGAACAAGAACTAAACACGTAGACACCTGACACCATCACACATCAGAAAGACTCAGAGATGGGGTCAGTAGTACCAGGAATGGGGGAAGGTAGTTGCAACTGGACAGAGAACTTCTGAAAGACTGACATTCCGTTAAGGCCTCAGCTGATCCATTCAGTGATTAGTGAAAGCTAGGCACAGCGATAGGTATGTCCTGCCTTAAAATGCCGGGACAAAGAAAATCTGGTCTTCAAGCATCAGACAAACCTGAGGACAAAGGTGTCCAGAAGCATTATGCCAAAATTAGAGAAATTAAGATGTCTACTTTCTGAGTGGTTGAATTTTAGCATCCTTATTGCCCTTGACTCTAAGAATTCAATCAAACAGGCAACTTTTATTTTTACCCAGGTGCCCTAAGAGTTCCTCTTAGGGGAAAGTCACTCAAAAGTGACATTGTTCTATATGTAGGTTCCCCAACTCTTCTCATGAGCTGTGTTTGTACTTAATTATTATAATGAAAATTTTATGTTACTTTTCTGAATGAATAGTGAGAACTATATAATATTGTGAGAAAGCCATTAATATTAACAATAGAATGTTAAATGGACATAGGAATTTCACAAAGAGGCAATACAGCAAAAAAAAAAAAAAAAAAAGGAATAGCTAGACAAAATGGGAATAACTGGTCAGATCATTATCCAAAGCAATAAAATGAGTATTACAAGCCTGAAATAAAATGTGACACAAACAAATCTAAAGAAAAATTATTGCAAGAACAAAGATTCAGATAATATTTAGAAAAAGAGTGAAATACAAATTCTAGAATGGAGAGAATATGCTCACCAATGCAAGTTGAATTCTACAGTGAGCGAATTGTGTTAGATTCATACTTTCCATGTTCATAATCTATGTGTATTCTCTCTTTCCTGAATTTTTAAAATCCATATTAAAAATGAACAGTGTGTGATGCTAAAACTATTGTAATATTTTCAGTCTTGATTGCCATCTTTTGATACTTCATCCATTAAATTGTAAGTCCTATATCTATGCTAACTGATTGAGTTAGGAATGTTAAGAAAATTCTGTGCTAAGAAGCATACACAGTAAACTTCCTGTTATTTTGAAGTCTAAAAACATCCCGGTTTGGACCCTAAAGGTACACTTGTTACTCCTAGGAGTTGTGGGGTGTAGAAGTCTAAGATGAAGGAGCTGACAGGGCTGTTTTTCTGCGGACTGTCGTGTTAGTACCTGTTCCAGGCCTCTGTTCCTGGTTTGTAAGTAATTCTTTCATATTCATGTCATGCTCCTTGATGAGTTTCTGTCTCCACATTTACACATACATCAGGGCACTAGACATACTGGATTAAGGCCCAAGCTAGTAACTTCATTCATAACTGAATTACAGTTACAAAGACTATGCATCTCCCAGTAAACTCACCTTCTGCAAACTGGAGATTAGTACCTTAACATGAAATTAGGGTGGCCACAATTCAACTGATGACATTCACTACCAACAGATACTTATCACTGGAATGAAATCTGCAAAGAATCTTCCTATTGAGAGTCATACTACCACATAATTTATATAATTTCTCCAATTAATTTGTTAATTAACTAAATGGAGAACTCATAACTTAGTGAGAAATCACAAGCATATATCCAAGTTTGTGAAATTCTGCTTTACTGCCGAATTTGCTATTTTTCTTGTCCTGTAATGAGCTCTTTGTAACAATTAAGGCTTATGCACCTCTGAAAATCGGTGTTCTATTTCCTTTGCCCATTTCTTCTCTGTGTACTGTGTCCTCTCCTGAGATATTTATCTAGTTTATGACTTTACGCTTTTATACTTTGCTTATGATATCCTTTTGAATCTTGCTGAAAATAAAACACATTTTTATTTGCGGCAACATTTGTTCAGTAGAATGGATGTTATGATTTCCTCACAGTAACCTTTTATATGTGTATTTCTTTATTATGCAACTGATGGAGGTAAGGTCTATTATCAATGGTCTTTAACCACACCAAGGTTCCGGGTACTATACAGCAATTGCTTACATTGCTCTCACATCATTCATGCAAACCTGGGACATCCACCTGGAACAATCCCTGAATGTTTCTGGCCTCTGAATTTGCCTTTCTCCTCTCTCCTGGTCACAAATGGTTTGCTTTTAAACGAAATGTCTTACCTTCAGAGTCTTTCTGCTTCTTTACTCAGATTCTTCCTTAAAGTTTCAATCCCTCTACTCCTATTTTATTTTTCTTTTTTCAGCCTTGATCCCTATGTATGTGGGAAGCGGGCACACAGAGAGGGTGTTTTACTTTTCACATATGGCAGTTCAATTCCCAAATTATATAAGATATCAGTGCATACGCAGTTTTTCTTAAGATTCAAAACTATTTGCATTGACTAAAAACCTAGAGTACAATAAGCACTTTATAACCTAACAAAACCTTACGTATTTATTTATTTTACCCATTACTTAGTAAAGTTTTGCTTTTGCCATCACAAGCATTTGTACATTTATTTTTTGAATTCCTAACCATTTCATACATTTATATATATCAGCAATGGAATTATAATTGTTTTGTAGGAAAATTTTAATCATGTATATTGTAGCAGATAGATCTTTTATTACCCTCTTTTATTAATTATGAGAGTAATAATACAATAATTAGCAGTAGTATGAGATACTCTATAATAAATAACTATTCTAAAAGTATCTCATATTTTATTTTATATCATTCTCACATATTAGAGTTTAATAGCTGTTTTTATTTGTACATTTTATGCTTTAGGGACGGTTACTGGTTTAAGGCTTGGACCAATATGAAAACAATTTTCCAGAAGAGGCAGAGAAGCTCCATAAGGTTCAGTAACTTACTTAAGTGCTAAAGATATTTGCTATATATCAAAGAGAGGATTTTAGTTGAAGGCTGATGACTCAAAAGTTGCTTGTCTGGCAATTTACTATCAATTATTTTTCTAATATTTTAAATGTCATTTCACAAAAAGTTCTAATTTTTTTTTTTTTTTGTCTTTTTGAGACAGAGTTTCACTGTGCAGTTCAGGCAGGACTTGAACTCACTTTTTAGCCCAGACTGGTCTCACAGTGATCCTCCTACCTCAGCCTCCTGAGTGCTGGAATAATAGGCACGTGCCACCGCACCCAGCTCAAAATACTTTAATCCTAACTATGATACTTAATATACTATTTTAGAGTTTGCGAGGCACCAAACATCACAGTTAAATCTACTTTAATGCAACTTTCATTTAATGTCTACTTTTATAACCATATATCATCTTGATAATATGAAAGAATGAGTTAGGGTGAGGTTTTGGGGCCTCCATTCCCTGCCTGACCATCCTATCTGTGGCAGTCTTGAATTTCCCAACTTTGCTGAAGATTGCATTTCCTGCTGTTGTGAAAATTAAGATTCTCGGTAAAATGTCAGTATATTTTCTTTCTCTGCCCCGCCTCACATGTGCAAGGCTCTCCCCACAATGTCATTTGCTTTTTTTTACGAAGAAGGTTTCATCTCTGTATCCACCAAGAAGTAAGGAGGTACTTCCCGGTCAAGTTCACAATCACAAACAGCCTTTGCACCAGGACAGAGTTCCATAAGGAATTCATTATTCTTTAAAAAGCCTGCACATCTTTCCCAGAAGCATCATGTGGGTATCTCAGTGTTATGGAGACTGAAGTGATTGACTTCTATGATGAAATCTACTAAGCCCATTCAGCAGAGCAAGGGCTAGATTTTAAAGAAGTATCGGGTTGTCTCATACAATGTCTTACACCAAATGAAAACAAATCTACATGCAAAATTCACTAAAGATGGTATAAATTATAAGTATGATTATCAGTAATAAACGATAGAAAGTAGGTAGTTAAGTCTAAATAACTCATTTATAATATACTATGTAGGACTTGTTTAGGCAAATCAGCCATTATAATACAAAGTAACTGACTACACAAATTCTAAGATAGGCAGTTACAATTAAGGAGAAACTTTATATTGGGGCAGAGGTGGTATAGGTTATGAAGACTCTGTTGCTTGATATTATTTCTCAATTATTAATATTTATCATTTAGTCTCAGTTGGGAATATCAGAAAGATTAATGTGCCTTATTTTTAATAAGGAATATTTCAGATCTGATATAATACACTGAGAAACTGAATGTTATATTTATGTATGTCCAGTGTTTTTTTTTTCCCTAGTATTCTAGTCACCTCTAACACAGAAATAATGAATTGTCAA
This sequence comes from Dinomys branickii, assembly GCA_004027595.1. Taxonomy (NCBI): domain Eukaryota; kingdom Metazoa; phylum Chordata; class Mammalia; order Rodentia; family Dinomyidae; genus Dinomys; species Dinomys branickii. The sequence goes on from PVLD010002151.1 coordinate 79,001, forward strand.
CCTCAACTATGATTCTCCACTTTGAATAGGTTATCCTTTTCTAGAAAGGCCAACCCATTAAATAACATGCCAACAGTTCGCTCAACAACAGACCACTGATTCTCCATAATATACAGCAAATTTGGGAAAGAGGCTTTCAGGAGAAGTGATAAGATCAATATTACTTAAAATTTAAGATTACCATTAGGCATTTGTGCTGTAAGGGAATTTACTGCTAAGCTCCTCACCATCACGCTACTGTTTATCTTTTATTTTCTTAACCAAGCTTTTATATCCTCTGTCTTCTCTAATTCTACTTCCTCTAACTGCCTTATTGCTAATACTGAATGTGCTGATCTACATCAATTTAATTTATGATATTTTATATCCTACAATAAAACCAGATTTGTCCCCAAAAAGAAAATATCTTCTCTAGGTGATGGGACTAAATTTTATTTTCTAATAGTACTATTTGCTGAAAAATTTTAAAGGGAATTTTAAAGTAAACAGATGTAGATCATTCAAGTTATTGTAGGAGGGAGATAGAACAGTGTCTTTAAGGATAAAGTTATAGGAAAATATATTCTGAGACACATTCACATGTGAACATATAAGCAAAGATAGATAACTTGAATATTTCATGTACAAAGTGCAAAACAAATGACATCTGGAAAGGGGACATATTATACATACACATGCAAGTTTCACTTTAGGATGCAATAAATCCAAAATGAAACATTGTGCAAGACAGAGTTTGATACTTGAGTAGAAAAAAAATTAACCCAGAAAGGCAAAAAAAAAAAAAAAAGATTCAAACTTCATTGAATTAAAATATCATGAAATATTTAATATAGCATAAAACATTCAAATTTCTTTTATCTGTAATTATCTTTTTATTTTAATAAGTAGTCAAACTTTAAAGGCCTAAGACTTAGATCATCTTATCTTTGCCTAATAACACTACGTTTTTAAAGAGTAATCTAAAAAATTAAACAGTAAATTCTGCAGCTATAGAAGACTTTTCAGAGGTAAAGTAGACACAGGCAAAATAGGAGGGAGATAAGAAGGAAAGGGAAACAACCCCCTCCAAAAAACCAGCTAAAATCACTTACAGATAAACTTTTGTGCATTTTATTAGAAGTTTTCAGAAGCAGTGAATTATGTTTAAAAATAAATATTTTCTGCAAAGTAATGTATAATTACTAGCATGTACTTAATTCACTTCTCTTACACCTTCGGACACGCAACTGTGTCCCTTCCAACTTTGGAACGTTATGTTTCTTACCATTATTTAGCTCAGGAACCTTAATGTAGTCTGTGTATCCTTACCAGCTAGGTTCTAGCCTGCGGGCAGTCTCAAGAAGTCACATAAAAATTGATATGTGATTTTCAAATCTTCCTGCCCACTCATCTGCAGCTGGGGGAGGCTATACTTAAAGTCCTATTTCTTTCATGAAATGACATTGACATCCCCACTCTGTTGAACAATGGATCATAAACACAAACTTTCTGAATTCTTAGCAAAAGATCAAAACAACTCTCACATGTTATGATTCAATACCCTCTTTTCCATATTAGCTGTCACGTGCGTTATCAGGAGTGGTTCGCACAACAGGTACATAGGAAGGATGGGAAAATTGCTTCAGCATATACTTACGTATGGAGAGTCCATTTTAAGTACCTGACCACCTATCTTCTGGGTCTCTCCCTTTTGTGTATTTGCCTCCATGCATGAGAACTGACAAAACTCTTGAAATAAACTCATGTATAAACCATTTGGGACTGAAATGAAACTGCAAAAGACAACTCAATGAATATATAAAAATGAAAGAAAAAAAAGATTTTTAGAGTGTGGAGATGCATCCTCTTAGGAAGGAAATAAATTGATTACATTTTTAAAATGGATGCCATGAGCACTTTTGTGAACATTTTCTCTTTTAACTTTGATTTTCCCTAAATTATTTATTAATTCTCCCCTTACGTTACTTAATAAAGTTTAAACACCCCTCTTTCATGTGGAGAAATCTAAGAGAAAATAAGTATAATATAGTTTTTTGCCATGGAGATCGAGGTAAATATATGGCAGGCCAGAAAGGTAGCGCAGCGTCACAGTGCCTGCCTGGCAAGCGCAAGATCCTGAGTTTGATTCCAGGTACCAAGAAAAAAAAAATTTTCCAATCCAAAGCAGAATAGAGAAAAGGAAATAAACGTGACTGATGAATTTGTCAGAAAATTAAAATTATTCATTTTGTCATGTGCATGTTTTATTCTAAGATGATGCTTCTTTATTTTTTCACTATTGCACATTTTCTTAATGAAACAATCACAATAGGAACCAGCATTTTAAAATTTTTAAATGAAAATATTGAACAAGTAACTTGTGCATTTCTGTATTCATTCCCTTTGTTACCCATTTGTTATGGTTGATACATTGTGTCAACTTGGGGAATCTGCAGGTTTAACTAATGAGTGATTCAGCAGGAAGCTGGGGTGCTTACTTTGTAAACATCCTGAGCCTGTGGAAGAGGAGGGCATGGAGATTGTGTAAGAGGTTCACGCCCCCTGGGTGGGGGTAGGTTGTTTACAATGTAGGGGAGAAAAGGAGGCTGCTTGCAGCCATTCTTCCCTTTTGTTGGTGGTTTTTGTTGTGCTCTGCTGCCCTGAACAGTTTGCTTTTTGCCTTGTGCCACTCTGCCTCTGAACCAGCCAAGTATGGACTGAAACCTCCACAAACTGTAAGCTAAATAAACCTTTCCTTCCTTCATTTTGGGCGTTGGGTATTTTGTCTCAGCAACGAAAGAAAAGTAACCAAGACACCATTCTTCTTTCACTCAAACTGTTGACACTTGTCATTGTGACTTATTGAATCTATCTTTCCAATCCCACATCATAAGATGAATTTACTTCCATACCAAGCATCATACAGTTGATGAAACTGACTACTTAAATGTAGCTATTTTAATTCTAGTGAAGAAGACAGTCATTTAACTCTAATACTTTTCTTCCACAAATTATTTCCTTACATTAACACATTTTGAATTTTCAGTTTGTTCTTGTATACTTCTATGATCAGTGTGATGAAATATATTTAGAATGCTGGGATATAGTATGTTTTCACTATGTGGTCTGATGATGTGTATTTATTTGTAATATAAAACAAAAATTACAATACTCATAAAGTATTTTGGCACCCTCAAAGTTTAAAGGTTGAATCAATTGATATATGAACTATATGGAAATACAAATAATAGATTATTTTCTAACATTTTATAAAATAGCTTGTGTTTGGGGACTAATAAATCATGTTCTGAAAACTTCCTGGAATATCATTACTTTGCAGGGTGATTCTTTGACCTAAGATCCATTATCTAAATATAAGACTCAAATAATTTTCAGTCTGAAATAACTCTTGGAATAAAGTAGGTGATATTTTTTAAATGCATGACACCTGGATATACTGAGCAAAACATCACAATGGCAGTCCCTGAAGGCTTCTTTTCTTTCTTAAAAAACAATGATCAAAGCAATGCAGTTTTGTGCACATCTTCCAAGATGTGTCATGCTGTGATGTTTTCAGTAATTAATGCTTAATCTGGTACATGAGAGGCTCATTTTGATTAATTTATTGTTTATACTTTTTAACCTGAAGTCTTATTCAATTTGGAATTTGATATAAAATTTTCTCAATACTTTTCAGATAAGTCTATAAATTATTTGCCTAGCTCTAGGCACTAATGATTCTCTATATTTTCCTACATCTTTTATAATTTAAGTCTATGCTTTTAGGGTTATTACTTTACATTTTAATGTAATGTTGTTAGCTATAATTTCAGGTTTTTAAGGATTTTGTCTTGTTATTTTGCCTAAAGGTCTCCACTTACTCAAACAATTCCTCATGAAAAGCTATTCTGTAAGTAATGAATTAGTATTTTCACTGTTCTCAAAAGCCAGCTGTCTAGGGACATTTGTTTAGTTCTCAGTCTGGTGTCTTTCTTCTGTTCCAGGGACATATCTTCAAGTCAGTACCGTGATGCTTGTTTACGGTAGTTACACGGGAAACCTTAATACAAGGTTAAGTGATGTCTCTTTTCTAAATTTTACAGATTAAAAAAAATTAAAAACTAAAAATGATACACAATTTTAAAACAAGATGACAGGAAATCAGCAATGGTTGTTATAGTGCTTATTCTTTTCTTCAAAGTAGTTTTTCAGATTACAAGATATAGGCATGCAAAATTAATTAGAAAGTTAAGCAGTAAGTGTTCCTTGCAATTCTTATCTTTGTTTTCTAATATTGCTTTTGATAATGTAAACTTTGTATCTTTATATAAAAGTTTTGAACTGGTAGTGAGGTTGCACGCCTATAACTCCAGCACTCAGGAGGCTGAGGCAGGAGGATCGTTGGGAGCTCGAGACCAGCCTGGGCTACAAAGTGAGCTCAAGGCCAGTCTGAATTGCATAGTGAAACTCTGTCTCAAAAAAAGGCAAACAGTGTTTAGAAGAAAAATTTAGATTAAGTTTTTATGCGTAAAAATAAATGAAATTTTAATAAATTTTATAGCTGTCATTTGCAAACAATTGGTATCTTTATATTGAACATTCCAATTTATAAATTTGGTGTATTTCTCTAGTTACCTAGACTCTTTTTACTTTATAAGAATTTTCAATTGTTGGAAATAAATTTACGTATTACCTTCATATTTTAGTTTTGCTTTGCTTTTGAGTTTATTATAGATGGTATTGTATTGAAACTTTGCTTTCTATGTATTATTTTAAAACATAATAAATTTCTCTGTCTGGTATGGATCCTGTAAATTTTTTGAACCACATCCTGGACCTGGGAGTTAGTTTCTTATTTCTTTATTTTGATGGATTGAGACGATGTATATTGTTTACAGAAGTGAAGATCTTATTTCTGTCTTTGTCAGTTATTCTATATACACTTCCTTGTCTCATACTGGCAATGACTAGAACGTGCATTGGCTAAAGATTTTGGGATTGTGTATCTTCCCTTCATTTTAGAGCCAAAACATTTTATTTAGCCTTTCATTGTTAAATCAGATTCTGGCTTTACATTTTTGAGATTTTTAAAAATTCGTATTGAGGTAGCTTCTCTATTTTCCTAACTTTGTGAAAAATATTCTCTTACATTTTATCAGGAAGGTATATCAATGTGCTAGAACACTTTCTTCAAATCAGTTGATATCATCACATAATCTGTAACCACTTCATTTTGTAGCTCATTTGATTGACTTTCAAGTGTTTTCCAGCATTATATATGTGACACATGTACATTTACTTTATATTTTTAGTCAATTTACTAATGTTGATTCAGGATATTTATCTATATGCATGGTCTATCTTTTCTTCAGTCTATCATTGGTCTTTTTATGATTTCAGTATCAGGATAGTATTGGTCTCATGAAGTAAAGTGAAATCTAGTTCCCATTTTCTGTATTCCAGAAGACAACATGTAAAATTTCCTAATTAAAAGCATATTTGTTAGAATTTTCTAGTGAAAATCTAGGTCTTGAGATGGATTTTTGTGTTATTTTAATTAAGGATTTAAATTACTTCATGTTTGTAGGATTATTTATATTTTCTACTTCGTGTTTTGTTCTTGGTTTTTGTTGTTGTTGTTGTTATTTTGTTTTCTTTTTAAGACAGAATCTTGCTATGTTGTTCAGATTGATTTTCAACTCACTCTGTAGCCCAGGCTGTCCTCGAACTGTCAGGCATTTTCTCACCTTCAGTAACCTTGTAATCCAAGTACATGCCTGGCTTCTACTTCATGCTGGTTAAGTATTTGTGGTGGGTCTTGTTTTTGCTTTCTTTGTTCTTTTCAACAAACTAGTCCATTTCATCTGTTTTTCAAAGTTGTTATTATGACATGAATTAGGCTGTATTCTGAAGCTATAGCAGAATGCCAGAGACTCAAAAGAGCATAAATGCTAAAAGTTAATTCGATGTGTGCTTCTGGTGGTTGGGAGGGCCACATCCGGGTAGGGATTTCTTGGTGTATTTGGTACACATACTAGACAGAGAAGGGCCAGGGCTGAATTTATCCTCCTTATGCAAAGACCATCCTTACTATAAGGTACCACTGCACTCGTGATGCTAGAACCGCACATTTTAGTCATATCTTATTCTTTCTTTTAATTTATGTTTTGGGTGTACTTTGTAGATTTGTTTTTTTTTTGTTTGTTTTTTTTTAATTTATTTATTTTTTTTTTTTTTTTTTTTTTTTTTTTTTTTTTTTTTTTTTTTTTTTTTTTTTTTTTTTTTTTTATTTTTTTTTTTTTTTTTTTTTTTTTTTTTTTACTTTGTAGATTTGTGAGGGAAAGAAGCATTTAATCATGTAAATGCATTCAGGGTTAATGTTGAAAATCTAGATAATTAGGCAGAAATCACAACTCACGATTAATTATTAATTAGTATCAATAATTTGAGAAAGGATAATTAATAATTAATCATTAATAGGTATTATTATTAAACAATTGCATTATCTATATTCGTATAGAGAGAGAACATTTGATTTTGAAACCACAGGTATTAACAGACTTCAAATTATGAACATTCATGGGTGAGAACAAATTGCAGCCCCTGCTGGACATTGTCACAGTTGCGCTACTGCGTGTTTACTGTACAGTAGCTCAGTGCTTGGTCAGAGTTTAGATGTCCAGAAGCAAGAAGAAAACCAGTGATGATGTGGAGGGGACTTATAAGAAGCACAAAGCAATATACATTGTATACTTGGGTCAAAGATGTGTAAGACTCACTTTGTTGGACTCAAGAAGGAATTCAAGTTAGCAACCTACTTCTGGAGCTCACTTATTATTTGAGGAATTTCAGTATATATGTATAGATTCATTCTTTGGGAAGGAAATATAAAACTCTCTCAGTCTGTAAATGACATGTTTATTTGTGTAAAAAATGCCAACTTGTCAACAAGAAAAATAATAACTAAAATATACTCAAAGTAAAAAGCAATAATGAAAAATTTTCAGTATGGAAGTTTAACATGGAAATGCCAAATGCCATTTTATATACTAGTGAAAAACAATTGGAATTTACAAATAAAATATAACGTCAGTAAATTGACCCCCAAAATATCAAACATTTAGTCATAAATATAATTTGAAGAAGACCTACACGAGGAAATCCACAAAACTGAACGAAGAAAAAAACAACTAATAAATGAATTGAAATTTTATAACCATAGATGAGAAGTCTAAATACTTGAGGTCATATTTCCAACTTAATCTACAGATTCAACACTATCCTAAAAATCTCCTTGCATATTCTATTCTGTATATTGACAGAATGAATGGCTTAAACAACATAATTTAATTTTCTTGCAGTTCTGAAAGCTAAGAGAGTAAGATTTGTTTCCCAGCTTAGTGATAGATCTCTTTGTAGCTTGCAAATAGCCAATTTCTTGTTCTGTGTTACATAGCCATTTCTTCAGAGAGACAGACAGACAGATAGGCAGACAGAGACAAAGAGATTTACTTTCTTTTTCTAACGCTACAATTTTATTGTATTAGAATTCCACCAACATGTCCTCCTTTAACTTACTTTCTAAAAGCTTTATTTCCAAATAAATTCACATTAGTGATTAGTATTTTAATGTTTAAACATATGAAGTTGGTGGGAGCATGCGATTTATGTCATTCTCAAATGCAACATGTACCCATTTCATCAGAACAATTGCAAAATGTTAGCTTATTCCAACCTCAACAATGTCTGAGATTCAAAATGTATCTAAATATCCCCTAAACTGGACTCAGCTGAGAGTTGACAGATGACGCTTCCTAAACAAAATACCTATTCAGTTGTAAAAAGGTGAAACAACAAAAATAGTGTGCTCCCAGAATTTAATAATAGGACAAGCAGAAGACCAACACTGCTCTGACAAAAGAGAGATTGTCCAGTTCCAAAAGTAATTGAGGAATGAAAAGATACAGAGAAATATTTAATGTATATTGCGATATAAAACAAACAAGACTGAAAAGCATGCCTACTAGAGTTTACAAGGTTCATTACAGAAGTTCTGGAAAAAGTAAAAGTAAGCGAGCAGTGGCTTCTGGGAGTTCACGCGATAGAGAACACCATCAACAGGAGACACACCAGGGAGGTTTAGCGGAGTAAATCCATTCAGAGTGATGTTGTAATGATGCACAGAGGACAGTACCTATTTTTCAAGACGTATAGAGATGGGCAACACAGAAGGAACCCTGGTGAGCAGACTTAGATAATAAGAACATATCAATAGAAGTTATGAATATTAACTAACATAAGCACACTAGTAAAATATTTGGAAAACGTGAATGTATGTGCAGATCCAGTATATGAACTGGGTGTTTTTTGTGCTGACTTTTTTCTCTACCTCTAGCACTGCTCTAAAATAACATCTATTGATTAAAATCCTTCTGATGTATTCCTGTAAAAGTAAAATAACTAACCCAAACAAAAGCAAACACACAAAAAAAGACAATTTAAAAGTACCGAGTGCCACCGATGCAGGCAGACACCAGAGGGACTACCCTCTTTGAAAGATGAGAGCACGAAACCGAGCCCTCCATATTATTGCAGAACTTCTGGAAGTATTCAATCCAGTCTAAAGTAGCAAAAGAGGTGAGCTCAAGCAGAAAATTGGAATCTTTCTTGGCTGCAGAATCATAGTTTGAGTTCCAAAGCTGCTAGGATAGCAGGAAATTGAGGGGCAAAATTGGAGAGGCTACAGAACTCAAAACAAGGAGCTTTTAACCCACATGCAAATATCCTCTATGACTTAGTTGATACTTAATATGTGCATACACTGTGCAACACCCAAGAAACTCTAGAGACAACAGCTACAAAAGCTAAATAGATCGTTCAGCTTTTTTCCCCCAAATTGATATAAAATTAGTGATTTTGTTTTACCAGGTTAAAGGGGCATTAGCTAATATCATAGTTCCTCTCGAGCTCTGACAAAGCATATTTTGTGAAGCTGTAGCTCTTTCTTTAAAAGGAAAATCTGCCTCCAAAGAGTAAATTAAATGATGAAAAAAACCGTCTGTAAAAAAGTTCTAAAACCAATTTTTGGCAGGATCAAGAGGGGCAGCTGATACATGTGCCACTTAAAAGTGTAAGCTTTCTGAGAAGAGAATTTCAGGCACAGGTTCTGAAATTATTTCTTCTTTCATTCATTTAATGCTAAATGGTTTAGCAAAGCATGGGGAAAATATGAAACATAAGAAATACAAACAAAAACAAAAATAAGTGATATCAGTAAAAATGACCTGCTCAAAGGATTCCAAACAAACAAACAAAAAAGAATTCTGAAGCCACTCACAGGTAAAACCTCCCTGTGTGTGAAAGACTGCATTCAGATAGGAGTGAGCGGAATCTCAACGGAGCCCAAGGAAAGGAAGGGGCACTTTGAAACTCTAAATCTACAGTCACATGAGGGTCCACCCTCACTGTTTCTGGTCTCATGCCTAGAAATAGCCCAATTTCCAAGAAGAATTAATTCTTCACTGAACAAACACCAACTTCATAAACATTAATAATGAACAAGAAAATATAAATATCAAGAAATAAGGTATAAATAACAGTATGAAGATATGTGATCTATCAAAGAAAATAACTTGAAATAGCTATTTTAAAGAAGCTCTCCAAACATGATGAAAACACATGGACAGGATTGAGAAAGTCATCAGATGAATTGAACAGAGGAAATAATCATAAGAAAAATTCTGGAACTGAAAATTAAGCAAATAAAATGAAAAATGCGGTAGAGAGCATAAACATAATTGAAGCAGAATGATCTGTGCACTCAAACACGTTTATTAAAAATAGAGCAGAATGATAATGAATAAGAATGAAGAAATCTTAAGGGATTTATGATATAAAATCCAAAGGATATATGTAGGGGTCATTTAAAGTCAAGGCAAAAGTAGACAAAAACAAAGGGATAGGAAGCCTATACTAAATAAAGGAAAAAATCCATGAAACTTCATAAGCCTGGAGAAAAATAAGTCCCAGGAACAGGAAGGTTAATGCTTACAAATAATTCCCAGTTTAAATGGGATGACCCTAAGATAAAGTCAAATTGAAAAAGGGCAAAGGCCAAGAGAAGATTCTGGAAGTGATGCCTCGCCATCAAAGGTCCTTTGCCAATGCTCACAGCTTCCGCCCTGCACCATCTTCTGTCAGACAGTGTAGGTCAATTGCATGTTATGGCCTCTGCTGCTGACCTTCACTGGCTGCTGGCCTCTGGAGCTTTTCAGGGCAAAAGGAACTAATGGTTATTGCTCTTCTGAGATGATCACCATGCCTTCTGTTCATTTACAAGGCTTTTGGTGACCACATTACTAGAGACATAAATCATGAGCAGGTTTATGAGACCACTAAAGAGAGTCCTTCTTTTAACAGAGATGGTGCTGCAGCACAGAGGTGTCTGCATATTGGAGGCTGTGCCCCTAGAAGAACCCAAAAGTGTGGGGAGAATCTTGCTTATATAGCAGTTATAAGCCTGTGTTTGATTCAGGTGCAGATCCGTGAGTGGTGTGATGCTCTGGAAGAGACTGAGCTGTTGCAGTAGAGCCAGTGATGGTTCTGGCCTGAAAACAAGCAATCTTCTCTAGGGCTAGGTATGAGGATTTGGGAGTGTTATCAGTGTGCCCAGACTCTTCCTCCCTGATCTTAGCCATAGCAGGGTCTCCTCTCCCTTCTTCAAAGAGGCAGCTGCAGTAAATGAAATAGTGGGAGGAGGGGAGGAGTGAGTGATATTCATGGAGAAGAGGAGAATATCTGTTAGATAACTTGGGAGGACACCGAATCAATTTGTCCCTGTGCATTGGCAGAAAGGCATGATGAGAAAATTTGCTCTGCCATGGCGACCAGGAAGCAGGGAGAGCATGGAGCAGCTAGGCAAGGAATCTCCCATTCAGTCTATGTCTATGCTAATCCACATCTCACCAGGCTCCCACCTCCTAACAGGACTACAAGCTATGAGTTTATCAGTGAAATAATCAACTCAAGAGTATAGTGCTGCCATAGTCACTCACCCTCCAAACGCTAGATTTCTGAATACATGAGACTTTCAGGGGACAAAAGCACAAACCATAGCATCCCTGTCCTGGCCCCTAAAAGACTCACATTTATCCCACCATGTGAAAAGTATTAGTCCATTTCTAAAAGGTGTCAAAAGCCTAACTGGTCAAACATTGCTGAAGAGTCCAAACTCAAAAGTCTCCTGTGAGAATAAAATTCAACTCTTAGCTGTTCTTATTAAAAATAATGGGACTGGGGATATAGCTCAGTGGAATAAGCGCCTGCCTAGCAAGCGCAGGGTCCTGAGTTCGATCCTCAGTACCGCCAAAAAAAAAAAAAAATGCTGTGTCTCTGTTTGTTTTCCCGAGAAACCACTTTGAAGATATCAATATGTAATAAAACCATTGTTAATTTCCTATCGCCTTGTCTGTAGTTGAGTATTGCTTGTATTGTTCTTATGCTATTTTGTAAATGGATGTCTGTTTGTTAATATGCTTTGCTTCTTTTATTTTTTCAAATAAATTTAAAAAATAAAGATTAATGCTCATACTTCCTATGGCCCAGGGTCAACATTCCCATTCTAAAGGGGAGAATAGTGGAATAGGAAGGAATCAGGTCAAAACAAGACCAGAATCCAGCAGGGCAAACACTGAAAGGCTTTAGACTGATGAATATAGTTCTAGTTATCCAATCACCTTACAAAAACCACACACCTCTGAAGACATTAGATACTCGTGGGCCATTTTAGTCTAAACTGTAACAAATGGATCTGTGATTAAGGGAGAAATTACCTAAGAATATTGGGCTTGAAATGCATTCAAGAAATATAGTTCTAACAGATATCTACAAAACAGTCCAGCCAGTAAATGCAGAGAGCACAGTCCTCTCACAGAATGTGGCAGATTATCTGGGGTATGTCATACACTAAGTCTACAAAGGCCTCAAGAAGTAAGGTCAAAATATTTTCAACTATCTTTGGACAATATTGTTATGAAACTAGAAATGAATATTAACAGTAACACGGGCAACTCTTAAAATTTGTCAAAATGAACAAGTGCGCTTCACCAAATATATAGGAGAATGGAGAAATGAAAAGGAAAACCCACAGTATTTCTTAAGACAAAGAATAACGGAACTACAGTGTACCAAATCCTATGAAATGAAGCAAATACAGTTCTAAGAGGGGAATTTATAGAAATAAATGCCTCCATTGTAGAGGAAGAAAGATCACAAGGGATAACATGACCTTGCGCTTTAAGGAATTAGAAAATATGAAACTAAACCCAGTAGAAAAACGAAAATAATAAGAATCGAAGTGGAAAGAAATGAAATACAGATGTTTAGAAATTTGAAACCACCAGGAAAATGAAAACATTTTTGAAAAGATAAATAAAATGGATTCACTAATTGTATTGTTTTCTTGGTTTCCACTGTGTAAGTTTCTGCTCTGATCTTTATAATGTCCTCCCTTCTGTGGGCTTTAGGTTTGTCTTGCTTTTCTTTTTCTAGAAGCCTGAGGTGTAACATTAGATTGTTTATTTGTGCTGGTTCTGTTTTCTTGATGTGAGAATTCACTGGTGTAAATTTCCCTCTTGGGACTGCTTTCATTGCATCCCGTAGGTTCTGATATGTGGTGTCCGCATTCTCATTTACTTGTAGATGTTGTTTAATTTCTTTCTTTATTTCATCTGTAACCCATTGGCTATTTAGGATGTCGTTATTTAATTTCCATGTGTTCATGGAGTTTTTGTATTTCTTTTGCCATTAATTTCTAATTCCATTGCACTATGGTCAGATATTATGCATGCAATATTTTCAATTCATTTGTACTTACTTCAGTGTGTTCTGTGGTAAACCTATTTCAAAACATGAAAAAAGCAATTCTTTCAGACATTCTACATGGTTAGAATTACTCTGCTATCAGGACTAGATATACAGAGAGACAGAGCTGGAGCTAGAGGCAGAGACCAAAACAGAGAGGCAGAGAGAGAGACAGAGATAGAGCACAAAGAAGGAGGAGGAGGAGAAAAAGGAAAAGGAAGAAGGGGAGGGGAGGAAAGAAAGAAGGAAAGAAAGAATGTGAGGGAAAGCTATAGGCCCAAATCCCTAAGGAACACAAATTCCACAGTCTTCCACAGTAGCCATCTGAATACAATGGTATATCAAAAAACCATAAAGATCAGTAACAATGGCCAAATAGAATTCATTACAGGGATGGACTGATTACTCAACCTATGAAAATCAAGCAAGGCAATGAATCACATGAATCGAAATGGATAAACCCATGTGATATTTTCAATAGATGTATGTTTTCGTTACTTTTTTCTTGTTGCTGAGACAAAATACCCAACACCTAAAATGAAGGAAGGGAAGGTTTATTTAGCTTGCAGGTTTCAGTCCATACTTGGCTGGTTCCGAGGCAGAGTGGCACATGGCAGAGGGCAAACTGTTCATGGCAGCAGAGCACAGCAAAAGCAACCAGCAAAAAGGGAGGAATGGCTGCAAGCAGCCTCTTCTCTTCCCTTACGTTGTAAACAGCTACCCTCAACCAAGGGGCCTATTAACTCTCACACAGTCTCCATCCCTTCCTCTTCCACAGGCTCAGGATGTATACAAAGTAAGCACCCTGGCTTCCTGCTGAATCACTCAGCCAAACCTCTAGACTCCCCAAGTTGACACAATGTATCAACCATAACAATGTAAAATAAGAATTTCATAAACTACAGTATCATTTCCTAGTAAAAATACAAAGAAATTAGATACAACAGGAATACACTACAACACAAAGACTGTATCTGATCATCCCACAGCTAACATCATATAGGATGAGGAAGACTTGAAATCTCTCACTTTAAGATTTGGAGCAAGATTAGGATGTTCATTTTCAGCATTTCTATGCAACAGAGTACTAGTCACAATCAGAACAATTAAGCAGTAGAAGGAAACAAATGACATTCCAATATGAAAAGTAAAGGTTAAATTACAGATTTTTGCAGAGTACCAACACTGTCAAATGATATGAAAGCAGCAGCATCTCAGTCTGTGTCACCACAGCAGCTAGGCTTATTGTTCAATAATCAGTGTAGCATAACTACCACACCTTTCAACAGCCAAATCAAGAGTCAAACTCTCTCTTGCCACCACTAGCAGCCATATGGGGCAACACAATTTACAATGTGTGTCTAAAGTCACAGTAAGTGGTTTTTCTCTGTTTAGACTGAATGAGAGGGACAGCTAAGGGAAACCAGCATATTTCATCCAGGATCTTAAAAACGGCTGCTTCTTGCTGGGTCCTCAGACAGTAAAGAAGCTCGAAGAGATGGGGAAGAGAAAGACAAATGAATGGAAAAGAGGAAGTAAAGCAAGAGAAGACCTGGCCAAAGGAGGAAGAGGAGCGTGAGCAACATCTTCTCTTGTTATTACTGTGCTCATCCTCCTCGTGAGATCCCGACTCTCACGGCCTCACCTAAACCTAGTTAGTCCCCCAAAGACCCTATGGCTATGCGTTTGGTTGAGGAGGACATAATTTACTTCATTTCATCCACATAAGAGCATAATTTGGCAGCTATTTCATAAAACCTAAACAGATTAATTCAAACTTCAGCAATTGTGCTCTTTAGTATGTGCCTAAATGTGTTGAGAACTTATTCCTATGCAAAACCCTTCTATGGGACATGAGTGTCAGAATCCTAATGCAAGCAAAGCATCTTTTAGCAGATAAATATATAAACTGTACTGTTTCAGACAATGTGAGTGTCTGCCAAGCCAAAAAGACCTGAGTTATCAAGCTATGAAAAGATATGGAGGAAACTTAAGTGAATACTACTATGTGAAAGAAGTTAATCTGAGTCTATTTGATATATGTATTTTAATCACAGTGGTTTATCCTTCCCATGTGAATGTCATTATAGATTATGGTAACATATGGAGGCAAAATTATCCTTTTTGGTGAATGTTGTTCCATAGACAAAATTGTTTCTTTAATTGCTGAATTTTTGATTCTCAAAGTTTTATTAACTGTATATGACTAGATTGGGATCTTCTATAGTAATTATGATCCACTAACTATGTTCAAAGCTATTATAAACTGTCAGTGATGATCAAATATATATATGTTTGTATATCGCAAATTATATATATATATATATATATATATATATATAATTTCTCATATATATGTGATAAAATCTTTGGGAGACATGAAAAGCATTATGTCATCAAGCAGATATTTGATCACCTATGACAGTTTATAATAATGGTAGTAGCATGTACTTTATTGTCAGTGCAAGTATTAAAATGAATATTAGATATAAATCATATACAGATCTGTGTAGAAGTGTTAATCATTCAGTTATTTTATCAGTATTTACCATTATATTTTACCTTGTTTTTAAGTCAATAGATATGTTTTTGGAACATAGAAGAAAATGCTTTTGAGATTGTATCTATCTATCTATCTATGTATTTCCATGTTAAGATCAAATTATTGGTTCCATCTGTGCTCTGTAGCTTCTCTTTATGAAATTCAAGATAAATCTGAATACAGACACTGAGCTAATCTTCTTTTAAATATTGCATAAAACTTACACTTTCTAGAATTTCATGTTTACAGTTATATTTCCAAGTAAAAATTCTACTAGCTTTCGTGTGAAAGTGTCTTCAAATGCACACCTCAATGAAATATAGAGTTATAAAATATGGTAGGGTATAACAAATGCTAAGGAACAGTGAATCATCCAGTATTTTAATTTCATAATTCAAAATTAAAATGTATATTCCTTTTCAAACATGGCATCAGTGTATTGATTAATGATGCAAAAGTATTCTGTCCTGCTCAGATACATTATACCCTTGAAAAGGGGAAGACCAAACCGTGTTTGTTCTTTCAAATAAACAATCAAATATTACCAAATTTGCAATAAATAAGAAAAGTCAAATGTGATCCATGCCAGCGTCACAAAAATTCCTCACCTAGTTGATCCAGTGATTTTGCAGAGGAATTGACCATCAAGCAGGTAAACATCATATTCACATCGGCTGCATGGATGTCAGTTTTGAGCCAAAGACCAGGTTTGCAGAAAACAATTTCAAAAGTTACATATTTAATTCTCTCTAAATATTTATATATTTTCTCTGGTGTTTTCTTATCACCAAACACCCTCCAATCTGGTTCCCTTCCAGCATTTTTAGATCTCTGCATTGTTAAAGACCACAGTATATGACTGGAAACAAGGGACTAGATCCCTGGCCAAACAGATGGTGAGGAATAGTTAATTGACTCACTTGAGAAGATGATGAGTTTCACAGACTACGGCTTCATCAGGGGATAGGAATAATAAATTACATCTGTTTTAATGAATTAAACAGTGAAGAAATTTCTTCATTGCTTATTCCAAATAATAGAATAAGGCATTCATTTAAGGGAGTAGGCAACTTGCATAGATTAACCCCACAATTCTGATGACAATTCCATGGAGTTGTAATATTGGTAGTTTCATTTTTCAGGAGAGGAATCTGAGGAACTAAATAATTAAGAAATTCACCCAGGATCACTCAAGCTATCAACTGAGCCAGTCTTCAAAACTAGGCAGATTTTGTCCAACATTCTTGAATAACTAATTTCACTACATCTTTCCTTAGAATCCTAGAGAATTGCAAAATAAGATGTAATTATACAACTAGAAATTAGCTCACTGAACACTACATTTGGGACATATAGAATCAAGAGCAACCAACCAGAACCCTTCCATCCAAAGGAGAGTATTTGAAATTGTTGGCCAATGTAACAAAATTTTAATAATTCCCATACATTCAACATGCTACCTCTGTTTTCTTTCTTAAAAAAAAAAACATCATTTTCTCTTAGCATATTGCAAACATTGGACTTTTAACTAAGTATAAGTCCAATGGGCAAAGAGCTACATAGTTATAATTTCTGTTTATGGACAAGCAAAAGCAAAAGTACATAATTATCATGACATTTTTAGGATTAATCAGAGAAACAAAGTAGAGGGGCAAATGGTACCTGACACCCTAAGACACTGGCGAATATGGAGAAGCACCACTGTGATCAGCTTTCCTGGAAAAGCTGTGCTGAGGTCAAGTGTGGAATAGTATGAGGATAAGAAACTCCTGAGTGCTTCCTCGTATTCCCAGATGATGGGTCATGGCTTTTGTCCAAAATGGAAATTAAAACCAAAGCAGAAAGTTACAAGAAAAGGCTTTCATTATAAAGTAAAACAGAGAGGAAGGAACTTTATCTTGAGGAACTGACAAACATTAGCTCAGCCCTTTACAAATGAAGGTAAGAAAAATGGAAAGGGGCTGCATTTGAAGAAGCTGGAGGGGCACACTTTGAGGAAATGAATCCTACTGATCAGCCCACAAAGGTGGGAGGTCACGTTTTAAGGAATAGTTGTTAAACTAGGCTCAGTTGATCACTATCCCGTCTTAGTTTCATAGCTCTAGAAACCTCATGGTTAGTTTCACTCCTATGAATGATTCTCTACTTACAGTGATTTAGTCACTGTGGTGGACTGACAACAGGTGGTCAACTTGTAACACCCAGCTGAACTTGATAAGCATGGTGCTGGGTGTGGGAGTCCCACCTGAGGAATGTTGCCAGCCACAGAAGAGGCAGAATAGAAAAAGCAAAAGGCTTCTGGGAGCTGGAAGGAGCTGTGGGGAGCGTGGTGGGAGCTATTTGAAATTGTAAGGAGCTGTTGGTTCTCTTGGAGGAGCTTGTCACGCTGGCCTTCCTGATGAACTTGGCTGTTCTCACCTAAGGAGTTCAGGACTTCTTGTCACCGAGAATGCCTTTGGTTCACTTTGGGGGAACTCTGGTCCTCAGTTTGAGCATCACTTCCTGGCTCCAGAGGAGAAGATGGTGCACTGCTCAGTCTCCTGGAGAAGCTTGTTGCATTGACTTTCTTGATGGGAACTCAGCTGCCCTGATCAACAGAGGACCTGACGACCTCACTGTTTCAGAGGATGGCTGTGGTACTTTTTGGAGGAGCTCTGGTTCTCACTAGAGTATGGCTTCCTGGCTCCAGTGCAGATCCCTCAGCATGCTAACACAGATTCATCATCCCACTGGAACAGGCTTTCAAAATTCCATCACTGAACTTTGGGCCTTCCCAGCATAGATCCATGAAACAGGGCTGCATGAGACATTGTCATATGCTCTAGGCCTCTAGTTGGACTCATGGGAGGCATTCCTATGGGTACTAGCTATTTAGCTGGACCCATGCAGCATATTTCTGTGGGATCCACGCCTTTGGCTGAATTCTTTGGTCTTTAGTGTGTGGACAGATTTCCTGAACTCTCTTGTATATGATTCCTTGGGTGACTATTATAAATAATCATAAAATATGTGTCCTGTATTCTTTTCTTCCCCTTGCAGTATTCCCCAGACCATGACAGTCATGGTGACTTCTTTTTCTAGTATCTACGTGATCACACGTCTAAGACAATAGCTGAACACATGGATATAGTTGAATATCCCTGTAAAATCACTAATCTTGACATCATCAGTCATGAGGAGGATGAGATTATGTGAATTCAAGGCTCATCAGCCTCGTTTTTCAAACTTTGCGACAGACGTTAAGTGGTTAATACCCAGAGTGGGGAAGGAATGTGATCCAAAATTTTTAGTAATGAAGAAAATAAAGTGAACCTCATACTTTTTGTGCTGCTATTAGATGCCTGTTGGACCACTGTAGGCTCCAGTGAAGAGCTGTGGCTTTTACTAAAAGTGCTTTTTAAGTCCCTCACTGTCTCAGAAGAAAACATAAATTATAGTTCTAATGCATAGGAGGCTAAGGGCCCAGGAGTCTGCCTAAACTGCACCTCTTTAGGAGTCACTGTGTCATGACTCTGCCACTAAGGGGGCACAAACTTTTGTAGGTTTACCTAAGGGAAGCATGGGAAGCACAGTAAGTGCTTGTCAGGAAGAGAGGGAGAGAGAGAGAGAGAGACAGAGACAGAAACAGAGACAGAGACAGAGACAGAGACAGAAAGAGAAACTGCTTCTGAAAAATTTCAAATATACCAAGGACATTCTTCATAACAAATATAATTTTAATGGTAAAAAGACTTTACCAAGTTATTGCCACACCTGGGGAAAAACAGTTATTAAATCGTACATTTCTCTATCATTTTTGACTCACTCAAGTGACAAAGAAAGGGGGCTAGGGATATAACTCAGTGGCACAAGCGTCTGCCTGGCAAGCGGAAGGTCCTGAGTTCGATCCCCAGTACTGGAAAAAAAAAAATTTCAAGTGACAAAGAAATGAGGAATCAAGAAATATTTGGGACGGTCACAGCTCAGGAGCACAAGACCACAGGAAGTCTGAGATTTCATCATAAGATTATGGTAAGCATTCCCTCTACCACATATAGTCACCAAATCAACAGGACTCTGATATTGTAATCATGCAATAAAGGCAAAAGAATTGCAAGCTCAGACTCTGTTGAAGAAGGAAACACATCTGTCAGTTACTTTTCTCTTGTTACTGACACAAAATAACTGACACCCAAAGGCAAAAGATGAAAGGTTTATTTAGCTCACAGTTTGTAAAAGTTTTAGTCCATACTCAGCTGCCTCCAAGGCAGGGTGGCATGTAGAGGAGCGATTGTTCATGGTGGCAGATGACAGCAAAAGCAACAGGAGTAAAAAAGGGATGGAGCAAGCATCTCTTCTTCCCTTGCATTGTATGCAGGCTGCCTGCACAAAGATGGGCATAGCACTCATATCCCCATTCCCAGCACTAGACAATGAACCAGTCACAACCTAGAGATTCAGTCCTTCTGAAAAGCCGGCCCCCCCCATGACGATATGAATTGGAGGGACAGTCAGACACAAACTATAAGAACATACAAGAGTGTGTACAACAGATACTACACAAAATTGAAACTACTGAGAAATACAGCTGGAGAACATATTAAATACTATATATTTATGACCAAACTAATACACAGTTCATAGTGAAGCTCTGTATCACTTCCTGTTACATGGTTGAATGTGTCCACTTTTCAAAAAAAAGCTTGTACTTAATTTGAAAATGCAAGATATCTCCACATGAAGGTAAAATTAAACAACTGAATTTGAGGCAAATATGACACTAATCAGATTATTCTTAGAAATACAACTGTGGTTATATTAGGATAATATTAGTTAGTTTTTCCATTGCCAGGGTACAATCAGTGCAATGCGTGCAACTTAAAGAGAGTTTTACTTTGGCTTACAGTTTACAGTGGGTTCAGTCCACAGGTGGCTGACTCCCAAGCAGAAACAGCACAGTGGAAGAATGTAGCAGAAGAAAGCTGCTAACTTGAACATAGCAGTGAGGGAGCAGAGAACAGGGAAGAAGGATATACACCATTCCCGGTCATGGTCCTACCCTTCCACCTACCATCAGCCACAACTCCTGCTACATATTCAGTCATGTGATTAATGCACTGATGAGTATCGTGCCCCATTATTAATCACCTTCCAAAAGTCCATCTCTGAACATGCGAAACTTTTAGGAAATGTTTTTGTATCTGAACCATATTTGTAATATAAGCAGAGAAATGGAAAGGATTGAAAGATGCTAGAAATAAAAAACAATAACACAACGATGAATATCTTTGATGGACTCATCAGTAGACACAATATGATGAATGAAATAATCCATGTGCTTGAAGATATATTAATGGCAAGTTCCCAAACTGAGTAAGAGAGGGAGGGAGAAAGTGAGGGAGATGGAGGGGGAAGAGGGAGAAAGAGAGAGTGGGAGGGTGGATACTTAACAAGTAAAAACTATGGACAATTTCAAAATACATAGCATATTTATAATTGCAGTGCCTGAATAAAAAGAAGAAGAAGAGAAGGCATATTTTAAGTAATACTCTTAACAAGTTGGACAAATTAATTTTACATACCAAGCCACAACCTGGAAAACTCAGAGAACACAACACAGGATAGAATGTATTCTTAAATATATGATATTTTTTAGGGAACTAAATAGAAAGAAAATGTTGAAAGGAGGTAAAGATTAATTATTTTCTCATTTGTTAAATCTAAACAACATTAAAGAAAATATTTTGCGTTTACAAAACTAAAAAATTTGATTGTAAGTTACAAATAGTGAAAACTATATTGGCTAAAATTCATTGCTTTCTTAATCATTGAAAAAGAATACAATTTGGATTCTGTCAGCTTTATGTGAAATCATTTACACTAAAGTGATGCTTGTACTTTTTAAAAAATTTAATAAACCTAAGATATAGTATTATGATAAAATCCAGGTAACAACATAATAGTAAAATCACAATTGTTTTAATTTTCATTTTAACATTACTGTTAATGTACACTGATTCTTAATATTTGGTAATCTGTTCTAAGCCTGTAGCACTATTAGCTCACTTATTTCTCATATAGTTATGAGGTATATTCATAATATGTTCTTTTATGGATGCAATAACAGTCACACGTAGTAACCAAGAAGTTTCTCACAGTCACTAGCCATCAGATTTGAAAACCTAATCATCATTGATACAGTATTAATAGTATTAAACCCAATGGTTGCCTACTTCTTTATTTTTATTAAGTATATTGTTTTGTGCAGTTATATCTTACCAAAATGCTTGAAAATGATATGGATGAATAAAAATATCATGCACAAATAAGACAATTGTCCTTAATTTACCTTTCATACAAAGCTATTTATACAATTTTATGGTGAGTAGAATTTTAATTTTTGCATGGAGGATTCTAACGCTAATTTCCTCAGTTGCCTGACTTTGATGTTAGTCTTTGGAGATGTGACACATAGATAAAACTAGATATTTTTTCACATGCAAGAACTCTTCATTTCCAAGTTTCTTCCTAGTATTTCTTCACATTATCTTAAAAAATTATCTGAATATTATTAAATGTTGTTGACTATACTATTATTATGCAGAGAAATAAAACTACTATGATATCTATATTCTCTTAATTACACTTACTATGGAAATTGCTCTTGCACTTATGGAACACAACATGTTCCACAACTTGTCGTCTGCCAGTTTAAGAAACAGAAAAGCTGGCATGCAAGGGAATCTGGTGCTCAAGTCAATCCTTGCTGGAAGTTGGGGAAACAGAGGGGCCAGTGGTTTAAATCCTTAAATATGAAAGCCAGAGAGCAAAGGTCTCTGATGTCTCAGAGGAGAGATGCATGTTCCAGTTTAAAAAGCAAAGATAAAATGTAAATTTCCTCTGTTGATCTCTTCAGGGTCTAGGTGGATGGCCGCATACACCTCGGTGATAAGATGATAGTGGATCTTCCTCGCTTAGTCTCTTGGCTCTAATGCTAATTTTTAAAAGAAATCTACACACAGAAATAATGTTTTTGCTACTATCCATGCATCTCACAATTATATAATGTCTCCTGGCCTTTCACAGTTCTTGGTGATCTGAGAATTTGACCCAACCACCTCATCAATGGTGAGAGACCACATGCAAGCAAGGAAAAGGTTTCAAAGCAAAAGACTTTATTGCACAATAGGGTATAACTTACAAACAAGCCAATATACCACCAGAAGGTGACCAGTGAGAAATTTCTTTTTTCTGGTTTCTTTTGTTTGACTGTACTTGCTGTGTTAGAGTGGGCCCCAGCCTATTGCTATACATTCATAATTCAACTTTACCTACATCAACTTTGAATTGTACATCAGTTTTCCCATCATTTATCAGTTATTAATAGCATGCATGAGATACATTGCATATGGATGAAGCCTTAAATATATGATAATGAGGATAGGTCAACCCAAGGACTCAGAGGACAGTGAGTGCTCAGGTCCTGCTTGGTGGAAAATCCCTAGTTCTACTTCATCATGGTCATCTCTTCATTTCAGGACACTTCTCAATTGTTTGAGGCTCTAACACCTTGGCCCATCTCCTCTAATCAGAAATGCATAGCCGGTATAGTTTAACTTCCCCTCGAACACATGTGGAAAAAACAGCTTGTACCAGCTCAGCAGTTGTACACCAACCTCCTCTGCTTGTGTATGACTAGCATCTGCACAAATATATATATATATATATATATATATTCCAATTGCGTCCTTCCTTCTGTTTGGCATTGATTCCAAGAATTTACTTTCCAAATAATAATGACTTCCTTTTTCTAACCCTTATTTACTCTGAACTGATCAAGCTTACCAAAGACCACAATCCTTAGCTCCTACAATTGCTAATGTTTGCATCCGTGTATGTCTGCTCCTTCCTGTGGTACTGGACATCTCCGCTTCATGAGCGCTGAAGTATCATTTATATATTCATTGTACAAACATTAATGGAGATCATACTCTTTAGTAAGGGAGTCAGATCAATTTTTCTACGTAGAGATATAAAGGCCTTGTGGTTCATGTGCTGTGTATTTTCTCTGCAATATGTTCTTTCCTTTTAGTCCTCTTTCCTACCTTCTTCCTTCTGCTCCTTTACTTCCTCCTGTTTTTTTACCTTTTATTCTTTCTCCATCTACTTCTGTCCTTATAACACCTAAGCTAAGCATTCTTAGCTCACAGACACATATATGCCTTTTATTCATTTTTGTTTGTATCAGAGTTATTGGGATAAGTGGTGATCAATGAGCCCTACATATTTGCAGAGCTCAACGTGTACTACACTTGATTAAAAAGAACTCCAGGGGAATGCACGATACTATGGTAATATTTATGAACTGAGAGATTCAGAGAAGACCGTTCATCGAAATTGAACTGAGACTCAAAGGCACCTTTGAGTTATGGCTTTGTTCTTTTGAATTTGCATTCTGTTTGAAACTCAAATGCCATGAACACAAAACCTATATGAAATTATATCTCACCGTATTTTCAGATCTTAGGACTGTGATATCCAGGGCTGTGTAAATATTTGTTGCATAGATGAAGATTGAAGATAGGAGTCTAAATAAAACTAGGGTGGAAGAGATATTTCTGAATCCTTTCACATTTCTCACTTGCTTTTTTGGTTGGTAGGGAACAGATTTCTGAGACTCTGAAGGAAATTCGATCACTAACATGTTGTTGGTGTGGGCCTATTTCAAAAGGGGAAGTCATGTTATAGTTTGAGGTAAAGAAAAAATAGTGATTTACCAATCAGGTCATGATTTTTATTAATTGTATTTTTTTCCAGATTCTGACAAGTGGCTGCCATTCTCACTTTTCCTTGACTATTCTAAAAATTTATCCACTGTATGCCCTCCCAAGTATTTTAGAGAGAGGTGTGAAATCCACCATCTGAGTGTGTTAGGTAAATCAGAAATTGAATCACAAATTTAGAGGCAAAAAATTATCTCAGATTAAATTTACATATTTCAAATGTTTGCTTTATAATAACATACAAAAGTGCTGCTATTAAAATGATGTGTGTGGGCCTGGAAATTTTGGAAGGCAGGAAATTCTAATTCAAATCATTCATGTCTGGGTTTTCCTTTGTCTTAATCTCTTTAGCAACTAAATTTTCCTTCCAGGATTCAATGATGTCAAGTTGGGGTGTGTGTGTGTGTGTGTGTGTGTGTGTGTGTGTGTGTGTGTGTGCATGCCCTGATAGGCATTTATTATTTTTACATACAATTTAAACCTTGAAGTCTTCACTTCTATAACTATCTCATTGGCACTCACTGATGCTTTACCTCGAGAGTGTTCAGTATTTGACCTCCTTCACTGTTGCTGTAACTCTGGTCTGAACTGTCATTTCCACCCACTGGGCCTTTTGTGGTAGCTTTCTAACCCTTTCCTTCCCATTCACTGTTTTCTCTCAGTGCTGCATACTGGGTTAGATTCTGAAAATTCTAATCCAGTCATACCCTTACCTTGTTTGCTTTCTGAGACTTACCTGAGTTGAGAAAACTTTCACAAGAGGTAACCAGTAATCACTGCTTGAGCAAACTGCTGCTAACTGGGCCAGTGGCCTTAGCAACAGAAGCCTCTTCGTGTTCTCCTACCAACTACCTTAGCCTTCTTTGCATTTCTAAAATCATATTCACCCAACTTCCCAGCTTACACTTATTCTAAAAGTTCACACAATTCTTCTCAAGCATGAAATTATTTAATTCTCATTTACTTTTTGCCCATTGTCTACCTCTGTATAATCATTTTTACCCATACACATTGTGTTGGTTTGAGGGTTATTTTTGCAAGGGGAAACAATACAATATAGGAACACAGTTTATATGAATACTTATCATAATCATCTGAAGAATGATATACAAGAGGGTATAGGAAATCTGTCCACACACTAAGACCAAGGAAACTAGCCAAGGGCCTGAATCCCACAGAAATATCCTACATGGATCCAGCTGAATACCTAGGGCTCATAACAACATGTCCCATGAGTCCAACTGGAGGCCCAGAACCCACAACAATATCTCATGCAGGCCTGTTTCACGGATCTGCTGTAAAAGGCCCAAAGGTCAGTGATGGAATCTAGGATGTCTGTGCTAGCAGACGAAGAATCTGTATTAGCAGGCTGAGGGGTCTGCACTAGAGTCAGGAAGCAATGCTCAAAGTAAGAACCAGAGCTCCCCAAAAGGTACCACAGCCATCCTCAGCAACAGTGAGGTCCTGAGCTCCTCCAGTGATCAAGATGGCCAAGTTCCCATCAGGGAAGCCAACACAGCAAGCCTCTCTAGGAGACCAGCAGACCATCTTCCCTTCTGGAGCCAGGAAGCGGTGCTCAAAGTGAGGACCAGATCTCCCCCAAAGTGAACCAAAGCCATTCTTAGTGCCAACGAGGTCCCGGGCTCCTCAGAGGATGAAAACAGCCAAGTTCATCAGGAAAGGCAGCATGATGATCTCCTCCAAAACAACCAACAGCTCCTTACAGCTTCTACCAGCTTGCAAAAGCCTTTCTCAGCTCCCAACAGACTCTTAGTTCCCAAAAACCTTCTTTCCAGGTCTGCCTCTTATGCTGCTGACAACAGTCTCCAGATGGGCCTACCATACCCAGCACCAGGCTTACTCAGTTCAGCTGGGGGTTATATGGTGACCATCAGTTATCAATCCACTACACATTCACAGTATATAATTGAAATCTGTCATGGGAAGTTGGAACATACACTTAACACCTCTTCATTCTTACGCCTTTCCTGTCCCTCCCCCCCCACTTCCATCATTGGTTCTCTTTGACCACTGTAGAAGCCAGATTTCCCTCTTTCTTATTATCTGTTTTTTCTTCTGCTTGTTAATTTATCTTCAAGAGCAGGTGAAATGTTCTTTAATTCAAGGAGAAGCTGCTTAGACTCTCATATGGATTACATTTCCCCATTGGAGAGCTCTGCTAAAGTCTGGTCACCCTCCTTTATGCTACTTGTCAGAAAAACAAAAATAAAAAGCTAGAATTCATGCTGGATATGGTGAGAAAGAAAAGGAAAATGGTGACACTGTATTAAAATTAAAATTAAAATTACCTCAATACATTGAAAGAATTAGAGTCTAAGTGTGTGCATAATGCAAGGTTATTTTTGTATGCATGCACTTTTACACTCTTAAAATGCTTTACATGTAGCTTTTCTATTTATCATATTAGTTTCTTAGATTTGAAGAATAATGGGTTTCCCATGTGTCTTGTCTAAACAGATGTGCTTAAAGTGCTTAGAAACTGCTGTTCTATTTGAAAGGCACAGGAAATTATAGATAATACACTGAACTGCATGTTTCAGTCTTTATATTCTTGGTAAGTATCACAGTCAAGCCAGAAATGAGAAGAAATGATTAGATCAATCAATAATGTTAATACTTTGTTATGCCTTCACTGTAGCTAAATTATAATTTATGTTTTCTTCTTTGTTCTGCAGGGTTTCATTTAGTTCTAAATATCCTTGTTGTTGCATAGGGATAAACTTGTGGTAAATTCATATGTAAAGTGTTCTAAATGTGCCTCTCAAGTATCATGTGTGAAGCAGGGGCCTGCCAAAGATATGACGTTACGAAGTGGGAAGCAGAGCAGCAGTAAAATAGAAGGCACCGCATTTTACGTGTAGAGTAAACTGTGTCACTCACTTCACACCACGCAAACACGGTCTTATTTTGCAAACATCTCTAACAAAATTGTCGTGGGTCCTCAGTTCTCAAGAAGTAGAAATGTCTATCTACTTGGATTCTGAATGTCGAGCAGCATTTCTTAGGCTGGAGGAAAAAAAAATCTCTCAGTGGACATTTTCTGCTCTATGATTATATAATTACCTTGAATGAGTGGGTGTCAAAAATAAAATATCTCTGTAACTAGGAATGTAGTACACCAGAGATTTAATAATCTGTCTAAAGCACATAAAACCACATCTGGATTATTTGTATTCTATTAGCTTTGATTCCAAATAGCTTTTTTGTTACTAAGTAATCGCCAATGTGCATTTTCTTACAGCTCTCTGGACTGAACAGAGAAATCAGTGGTAACTTGTTTAAGGGATTAATTAGATTTCAATCATCATAAAATTAATTTCTTTATAAGTTAACTAATTTTTTTGCTGCTGTTACCATTATGCTTTTACCACAGAATCTAAATACACAAATCATGGCCTCAATCAGAATGCCAGCACAAAAAATTTTAAAAATAGCAACTTTGAGTTAGCAATGGGAAACAGTTTCACAGGCTCACTGTCTCAATTTTAAGAAATCAAACAATGAGTGTGGCATGGTGGTGCATGCTTGTAATCCCGGTATTCAGGAGGCTGAAGCAGAAGGATTTCTTTGAGTCCGAGGCCAGTGTGGACTCCATGGTGAGTTCAAGGCGTGCCTGGACTGCACTGTGAAATCTTGTCTCAAAAAGCCAAAAAAAAAAAAAAAAAAAAAAAATCAAATAATTAAGCAATCAGTAGTGTAAATTTAAGTATCGTTTTCCTCTGAAGACACTACTTATTATTCTCTGAAATTGTACTCATAGAAAATGTAATTTAGATATTGTGGAAATTTTAAATAAGTTTGAACTTCTAAGAATAGGATCTAAATAACAACACTATAGCAATATTTAGAAAAAACTTATTTAAATACAATTTTTAAAAAAAATTATCATGTTTTTGACAAAATTCTCTACTCGTGGAATAATCTATATACGTGTATATGTATATATTATGAGCTAAGTAAAAATGGGATTTTTAAATTTATTTTTAAACTTAGACGTGTGGTCTTTACACTTAGATGTGTGGTCTTTAAACTTAAGGTAACTATAGACATTTCTCAATATCCTGTAAAAAAAAACATAAGCACTTTCCAGAGTAAAAATGCTAATGTTAATCCATATAAGCATAAACAGTACATGTAAACATCTCTTACACCCCTTTAGCTTCTCCTGAACTTCCCTCCCACATGATTCCATACCCACTCTTGCATCTAGGCCGAGGGCTGCGGGGAACTCTACCTCACAGCCTGAGCCCCCGGTGACTCCAGAGAGCAAATGTCACAGGTATATATACTCCATTATGAAGACATAAAGTAACAAAGCCAAAAAAAACTCCCACAAAAGCAAACCAACCAAACAAAAGTCCTTAATAAGTAGCAGAATTAAATTAAATATATCAAAGACATTCACATACTGAAGCCAATATCTGTACTAATTAAAGATAATTTTCGTAGTTTCCAAAGATTGGGAAGAATAATAGAAGGACAGATGCCACTCCAAATTACAAAATGAATACGGAACTAAGATTCTCAATCATCAATGTATATTCTTAATTTATATCATTACAATCCAAAATAAAGCATACAAGTACATTTATACTTTAAAAGTAACTCACCTTGTGAAATTTTCTATTTTTTTAAAATGCTGGGTAGAGGGTATTTTCTTCTTTATACTTTTTCACAGTGATAGAAACAATACACTATGAATTCTTTGGGGGCAGAAACAAAATCTCCTTGTTCTTTTATAATTCACACTTTGGAAAGGGGCTCCCATTTTCAAGGGTGGAAATGAGCATTTGTGAAAGGAATCATGAAGATGGAAGAAAAAAAGAAAAGACATTTCATTAAGTATAGAAACAAGGAACTCAAGAATAAAAAAGATAAAAGTAAAGAAATGGAAGAAATTAGCTTGGCCAAGTATCAAATTATTTATTATTGATGGTTCTCTGCCCACTTAAAACTAGAGCCATCATGGCCACAATCCAATATGGCGTTCATCCCAAAATGACACCTTGTCCCTCCAAGACTAACTTCCCTGTGCTTCTTCTAGTCCCAAGCTACACTTCCCTTTCTGCTCACACAGCAACAAACCCCCAAACCTCTCGAGATACTACACCTCACCTGCTCATATTAACTCCACTCCTAGTCCGACCTAATAACCCATTCCCCAGCTCTCTCCTCCTAGGGTCCTTGCAATCTCTTGGGCTGGCAATTAAGTTTTCATTTTGTTTTGTTTTGTTTGTTTGTTTGTATCTCTGTCAGTGTCTCAGTAGCGCCAAAGCCTTACAATTGGTATGACCCAAACATTTCTCTCTCTTGCTCACTTTTAATTCTACCTACTAAAATAGTAACTTTCTTACCAGTGTGAATATGTCAAAATTTTTCAGAAAATATAAGAATTCATACAAAAGAATTTCCCCCAATGCACTCAGGTTTCCTGTTTGACTCAGAATGGTGCTAAGACTTGGAGCTGCTGCTGGGCAGTAGAATAATAAACTGAAAATGTCCAAGTTTGTGCTTTTCTCTCTTTTCTGTCTGCTGATTTGCTAGCTTCCCGTATTCATACACTTCACTACAATACTCAAAATCATCTTTGTCTGCTCCTCCATCCATTAACTTTGCTCCTTTTCCTTCACAATTGATCCTTATTTAGCATTCAAATGGACCTTCTTGCTCACATTGAGCCATAAAGAAGGTAAAGCATTAGCACTGTAAAAGAATTGCTGCTAAATCAAAGGGATTTACTTTTAGTGATAAGATGAGATGTCTCAGTGTGGTAGCTAAAGTATTTTTTTGTCTTAGACATCTTTTCTCAAAAGTGCAGTGGTCATAAAAATCATATAGTATAAGTAACAAGCTGTACTTTCTCTAGTCTGGCAGTCTTATTTATCTTCATTTGTCTGGACCAGCAGTGAAAGGAAGCAGAAGCACACTGGGAATATCAAAAGCTTTGAGACAGACTTGAAAGACAGCAGAGGAGAATTAAGGGTCCTTAGGTGTGTTTCTGGATTAGATTGTCACCCTATTTGTGGTAGCATTCTGCCAGTAGCAAAGAAAAAACTGTCTATCTCCTGGATCATGGATTTCTCTAATGGAAAAATTTAGGTTTGAACAATAGAACTCCTTCTAGACTGGATTTGGTTTCTAAATTTCTGAATACCTGAAGGTTATCACGAGGAACAATTCAGGAGATTGTGGAGTATAAGGTATTGGGAGTTATAAACACCTTCTAACTGCTAAACCATTTAAATTTGTCTCTCTTTTTTCAAACTGTTTTCATTACTTAGGATAAAAAGGCACAGACGGTAAAAAGGCAAGGTAGAGTCCTTCCAGAACACACGCAAAGCCCCGGGTTGGATCCCCAAAACTGACAAACAAGATTGGACTGTAATGTAGTTTCTCTTTTTTCCCCCTTAGGATCATTTTTTTCAAGATTTGTAATATTTCTTTGAATATCACTTAACAACTAGAATTAGAAAGCTATCTAATATTTTAGCAATAAAATTTAAACTCCCCCATTTTGTATTTTTGATCTGCACAGTCTGATAATTTTAAAATTAATGACCAAATACTACCAATATACATAAAACTTACATCCAATCTGAGAATTCATTAATTGATTAGGTGTTGAGACCATAATATAAATATCTGACATTCTTGACATTCTTGTAACCACATTATAATATCTTTGACATTCTTGTAACCACGTTATAATACAAAACATTCACTGAGAAATATCACAGTGATTTATGATCTTGGCACTTATATTTCAATTACTTTACCAGAGAAAGATTATTAACTATGAATAGTTCATATCCTTAATAGTTCATATATTATTATTATTTTCTTATTGGCTTATAAGAATAGTGTGCCATGTGAATATGTTCACATTGAAAATTGTGTCTGTATCTTAATATGGCACGAATTCTTCAAAATGTAAGTATATCCTCCCAATATTTTTACTTCATTCTAGAATTTGCAGTAATTACTATAAAGCTATTCTTTTACTTGAGATTAACAAAAATAATAACATTTTGTTTTTATATATATTTATATTTAGAATGGGTTTTTTTGTCTTTTTGAGACAAGGTCTTGCTATGTAGGTCAGGCTTGCCCTGAGCTCACTTTGTAGCCCAGGCTGGCCTTAAACTCTCAACAATCCTCCTGCCTCAGCCTCCAGAGTGCTGGGATTCCAGGCATGAGCCACCACACCCAGCTATTATATTTAGAATGTTTAATTCACTGGAGTTTTTCTGTGATTTATATACCTTACTTGCTGTTTCTGAGACACAAATGAAAGGTAACATTGTTATTTCTCAGCATTATGTATTCAATAATCTGTCCTTTTCCCAGCAATTATAAAGTGCTAACATAATCCTATAAATAATTCACTTTTTTCTATTACAACTTTATGAAGTTTAAAGTATATAAAGTATCTAATGAAATATTTCAAGTATCTAATGGAATATTTCATGTATCTAATGGAATATTTCATAAATATATGAACACATAATTGTATTCACACACATATTTCATATAATTTGTTGATATATCATATTTGTTATATATTGGTAATGTATCCTAAACATTCAGTCAAGTGCATTATTAGGTTAAAACACTAGTAGCTCCAATTAGCTCCAGAATTTTAACTATACAGAGAAGTAAGTAATGGAGTCATAGTGAAGCAATACAGTAACATGTAGCAGTTACAATGTATGTAGGTACATTGTTCACAGTAAAAACAGAGGTGGACAGTAATTAATATAACATCAGATTATACTCATAAACGCAATCTTTGTTACTTTTCCCATTGCTGAGACAATAATACCCAACTCACAAAGTTAAAGAGAAAAAGTTCATTTGGCTCAAAGTTTATAGAGGTTTTGGTCCAGAGTTGCCTGGCTCAAGGCATGGCAAAAAAGGCGAAACAGAAGCAAAACAGTGCATGGTAGGCAGAAGACAGCAAAAACCAGCAACCAACAAGTGACAGTGGTTGCTTCCTTCTGCCTCTTTTATATTCTATCCAGGCTTCCTTGCTTGGGAGGGGGGCATGCCAAAACAATCAGTGGGTGAGTTTAGTAATCACAAACCCTTAATCTTAGCACGTTTAATCTTAGCATTACACCATGAATCAGTCACACACTGTAGATCCAGCCACCTCTGAAAAAGTCCCACCTGTGACCACATAAAGCTTGGGGGCGACATGCAAATGCAAGCCAGAGCAACTATTGAAATAAGTAAAAAGATATTGTGCTTTAGGGTTTGGCTCTTTTGCAAATAAAGAAAAGTAAATAGGAATTCAGAACCTGAGAACTAAGTTGGGATGAGGGGATGGAAAATTACCAAGAGAAAACATTAGGGTAGAGGGACTTAGGGCTAAAATCTAGCAGGATTCAGGCTAGAGACAAGTGAGGATGATCAAAAAATCACCTACAGGTTGGCCAAGGTTAAGGATCACACTAAATATTAAGGATGGTAACGTATTGAGAATAGTTCTTGCTATGCTAACTTACCGAAGCAGATCATCATTTTCTTTTCTCAGAGTCAAGATTTTTTAAAATGAGATACTGCAGCGTTTTTCTGGGAAGAAAAGTTCCATCATGCATGTTTTCACTACCATAATATATTTTCAATTTATAGGAAAGAAAAATAGTTATATCCATCAATAATATTCTATAATCCCTGGTCTAGATGAAAAATACATTGGCCTTTGTTTCTTGTTGCTACAAATAGGCACTTTTCAAAAGGCATTAGTGCTGCTTACAGTGATTTAAAAGTGGAAACCTCTAGAAAGTTTGCAGACAGCTCAACTTAAAATCAGTGTAATAAAAAATAGTACAAATCATACTCAAATATACTCTCAGGTGCTAGTTTAAAAACAAAATTACTTTTGACAGGATCACACAACCACAATTAGGCAACAAGGGATGTTTATTTCCTGTTTCTCCTCATACTATTTGACACGTGTTTGGAAATATTTTTAGCATTCCTTTTGTGTCAGGCTAATATTGAGTTGATAATCAGAAACCTTTTAAATAATTATCTCCTGCAATGTTTTAGGCAGCCACTTTTAATTAATATGTATAGCTATGCAAATTTTTTTAAAAAAACCTCATGCTTGTCAACAGATTTTTGTAAGTCATGTGGAAATATATTTTTATGACAGACATCGCTTTTAAGTTATGTCAGACTTCATCATGAGCATCCAAATTATTCTTTCTGTGATTAATAATGTGTCACTTTATATCCAGTAAGTGTGCATTTGAGGGATAGATTTTCTCAGGAGCATACCGAAGTATTTGAATAAGAGTTTTAGTAGAAACAGTTCCTGGAGAAGCTAGTAGGTGTGATTGTAAGGGGTACCCCAGCCTGTGTCTGGTGCCTTAGGGAACTATGGAATACAAATGAAATTACACACAATAAAAGACTTAACTGTTGCTCTCCACATAGGTCCGTCTTTAGCCATGGGTCGTCCAAAGCATCATCCAATTCCCAGGACTTTCTGAATTTCTTTGAAAAGTTCATAGCTCAAGTGTTAAGAGCATCCTTGGTCACTGCCCATGAGCTGATAAGAGGCAACCATATGTGAGCTCATGACCAAGCGAATTTCTGAAAGGGGTGCAAGAGTATAGACTGGCACCCAGTGTTTCTGTCATGTGGTTGTTTTTAAGCTTTTATGTCTTCAATTTGTACTTTATTTTTTCCTTCTGTTATTATTACATACCAAGGAGATCAGCAAATAAAGTGAGAGATTCTGCTTTTGTCAGAAACAACTCCAGTAAATTCCCAACTCAAAAACGACAAATCTCCCCCCCCACCACCACTCTCTATTTCGCTCCCTGCTGACGTTAAGATTTCCCATTTAATTTCCGAACATTCTTTTGGTACTCATTATAGAATTATTTATTTGTTGCAAATCTAGGAGCAATTCATGACCTGAAAATTAGTTCACAAAAAGTCTCATGGTCTGGCATTAAATAAATCAATTACAAGTAAAAAGAAAAAACCTTCCTTTTCTTTGCAAAATCATTCTAATGGCTTGTAAAAATTGCTAAGAAAATTTTTTCCAATTTTTTCTTTTTTGGAAACTAGCTGGTTCACACCTGAAAGATGCTCAGGAATTTAATATGAAAGCCTACGTTAAAATAATTCCGATCCTATATGTGGAAAAACATAAATAAAAATAACAAAGAGCACAGTGTTTATGTGCATGATCGTTAACATTTAATAATTCTAACATTGACAAACTTACATAAGCAAAAACATAAGGCAATGCGCAGGAAGTTCCACCTCGGAATCTTTCTTCAATGAAACGCTGAAACCAGCAGTCAAATTAGTCTCTCTATTAAACTCCTGGAAGGAGGCACCAAGATGGTCTATAATTAAATTCCTGGAATCCAATTTACACTAGCTTCTCCTAGAATAAACATCATTAAACTACACACTGCTCATCAAAGCAATGCATAAAAGCTTTGTAGATCACTAGAAAACCATAAGCCAAATAACAAGTTATAGATACTATTTGGGTTGTTCAGTAGTGAGTGGAAGAATACAGGACAAAAAGAAGTTATAAAATTGCTATCTTGGAGCTTGATGGACGGTAAATTGTGTTATTTTGCATTTTGAGACAGAATCATCCACACAGTCCAAGTCAGACTTGAACTCATGGTGTAGTTCAGGCTAGCCTTGAACTCATGACCTTCCTCTTAATATTTTTTTATTTGGTAGCTATTGGCCCACAATTTTCCACCTCTACACAGCCCTTGACTCTTTCTCCCAAATATGTTCAAAACCAATATGTACCTGAGTAGTTCAGCTTCGTGTTCACATAATTTATTTCTATTGAAAAATAATACTGATATATAATTTGAGTCCTTTATGTTATGTCATATAGCCTAGTGAGTATTACTAAATTTCTAATTTTCAGTAAATAAAGCTGAGTCAGAGTGTGAAAACATTTTTTCCTTCCCTTAGAGAGAAAATGTAAAAATAATTACATTCAGATAACTCTATAAATCTTGAGTTTAAAGACCACAATGAACTGTTTATTTCAAAGAAGCAATTATACTCTTCTAAAAATTTTGTCTCCATGTGTTCTCATTTGGAAGGTTATTTTTGAAGGGAAGTAGTAGTTAGAACTGCAGTGAGACATTCAGTATTTCAAAGATTGTAAAGATTATCTTCCTGGGATACTTCCATATGAGAGTGTTTTCAGCTACAGGGCAGTAATAATCTTTGGGCTCACATGAATTATCTAACCTTAGAACTTTGCCAACTATTGCCAATCTTAAAGTTCTAATTCAGCATTGCAATCTTACAAAGAAAGGAAGCAGGGGAAATAGATAGATAGATAGATAGATAGATAGATAGATAGATAGATACTACAGTAATTGTACCACTGATTTCTATTGGTTTTTTAAAATTTTTTATTTCTTTTGTTGGTACTGGGGATGGAACTCAGGACCTTGGGCTTGCCAGGCAAGTGCTTATTCCACTGATCTACATCCCCAGCCTCTCTACTGATTTGTTGAAAAGAACAGTTAATGCTTGTTTGATTGATCTTGCATGCTTATGTCTAGTGATCTGAAGATCTACTTTGAAGATAACAATGTGCACTATAAAAACTACTGTGAATGTTCTATCACCTTGTTTTAAGATTCTATACCATTTTTATTGCTTTTTTGTTGGTTTTGTCTTTCTGTTTGTTTTTTTCTCTTTTTAAAATAATAAAGTAAACAAATGAAAAACACATACACATAGCATTCTCTACTAAAATACTTTTAAAATTTCAAATGCCATTATTTGAATTACTTTTAAATTGAGGTAGTTAAAATGAAATATATTTATTCAGCAGGAAGAGTGATAAATATTTTAAAGGACTAGTGATAGAAACTCAACAGAGCACAAAACTAAGCTTTAAAATTTTTTAGAATTATTAGTGAATACAAAATCACATTAATATAAAGGCTTTTCAATTAGATCCAGGAGATTTGAAAAAATTAGGAAAAGCACAAAAGTAATCTAAGAAATGACCCAAAGCAGAGGTTGACAATTTTTTTCCATGAAAGGCTAGAAAAAAACCATGCTAGGATTTTGAAACATTTATCTATTCAAATCTGTGATTATAATGAAATCAGGTAGAGACAATGTGTAAATGAATGACCATGTGTATATTCCAATAAAACTTTATCTAAGGACATTCAAATAGTTCTCAGAGAACAGCCCTGTGTCACAAAACAATGTTCTTTTGCCTTTTTACAATCATTTAAATGTTTTAAAAATTACATTTAGCTGATATAAAAATAGTTCAAGAATAATAGGTGGTGAACTGACTTTGGTGGCTCTTAGTATGCTGACTCCTGATCTATGCTTCTAGAGTATAACTTTCTAAAAACTGGCAGAATTAATGTAATTATAATTGCTTTTTACCTCTTTTCCTGATATAACAATGTAATACCTATGTATGCATTACAGTTTATATGCAGATCCATTTAACTCCTTTTAAACAAATCATGATACTAAATTACTTATTGTCATTTTAAGTAATTTTTACACAGTGCTGTAATTAAGTCCTACAATTATCAACATCATTAAGATTTGTAGCATTTTTCCTGTGATATTCTTAAGAAAACTGGCTTATAAAATAATCTTAAATTGACAGTCTACCATTGCGACTTGAAGCTATAGACACGAAGTAGGAAAATAATATTTAAGTAAAGTAACACAGAGACACCATCGATCTCCACCGTGAGGTGAGGAATACCTGTGTAAATGAAAGAAGGCATAAAAAGACAACAGAAACCTGAGGAATAATAAGGAAAATTGTATACTTGCTACACAGAATACTGATGAATCCCGGGCTTTCTTTAGGAGAAAAAAAAAGTTCTCTGAAGTTTCAATACTGATGATAATTGTGTGGATTCAGAGTTTATTTTATGTGAACAGTATTGAGTAAATACTACTATTTATCTCTTTTTATTTGTGTTTCTTGATTCAGGTTAAACAGCCCATTTCCCTTAGAAAAGATTTTCCATTGAGACAATAAGGTGAATTTGATTTTCTTGTATTGCAAGTTTTCCCTCCTGAGAGTCCCTTCTGATTGGATGTGAATGGTTGTGGTCAGAACTCTGATGTTTTCCATTACATACAATCCAGTTAATAGATTTTGCTAGTAGTATATAATGTATCATATTCAATGCTATGCTATAATATGCTATGAGTGTAAATAGTCTATCAGAAAACTGTGTTATCCCACATCCTTGCGTTTTCTAACTACTTCAGAAGTATTTCAGCATTTCTCTGCTTAATGCTTTCTACTTTACACAGGTGTATAAACTAAACTGAATGAGGCTTGACTCAAGGTAGCTACTAAATGTGTTTTTGTGGTTTCTTATGTTCTTTCTCTTCTCATTTAATGTACTATGGCAGATAAAACCCCTTGTATTAGCTTGCTATGTGCACTCACAGTAAAGTTAATTTCTTTCCTTTTAAAAGTTCATTATGCAAGTTATTTATTCCAGCTAGTAATAATACCCAATGCTCAACCATAGTATTGTGGGGGGCGCACATATGAATGCAAAATACATACTGTCTGCTTTTGTGAGTTTAGTTTTAAATTCTTCATTTTCTATTTTTAATGCCTATTTTCTCTGAGATCCTAATTTCAAAATCTTGTTTTGCAGAGCAACATGCTTACTCTTTTCTCACCAAAAGTAACATGAGTTACTTTTCACGGAAAGATTTAAAACATTAACCTAAATGTATTTTAAATTTTGCCTTGGACAAATTATTATTGCATTTTAGGACCTCCTACCCCATAATAATTGTAAAGAGATGGTGACATAGA
Source organism: Dinomys branickii (assembly GCA_004027595.1). Lineage (NCBI taxonomy): Eukaryota > Metazoa > Chordata > Mammalia > Rodentia > Dinomyidae > Dinomys > Dinomys branickii. The sequence goes on from PVLD010002151.1 coordinate 117,006, forward strand.
AGAACGGGACTACATTAGCAGCTTTGAAAATGTGACTGCACATTGGCACTCATGTTAGCAATACAGGAAAGTGACATTATTAAAAATGTTGATTTGTGACTGTTTTGACATTTTAGCACTAAATTGTCAAAACAGTATCATAAGCACATTCAGCTCTATATTTTCAGAAGTATTAACTGACAGCTATTAAGTGCTTTACTTGGTGCCAGACAGCAAATCAATGGTATAATCAATATCATGATGCACAGGCTCTGAATCCGCTACCAAATAAGTAGAATTTGTTCGTATATTAAGGTACATGCAAAGACAATCATGAAGGCCATTAGTAAGATCATTTGTAATCATTTAATGCTCTTAGATTGGTTCTGTGTGTGTGTGTGTGTGTGTGTGTGTGTGTGTGTGTGTGTGTTTATAGCTCTGTTTTGTTTTACAAAATGGTATTTCTCAACAAATACTTTACCCCTGATCTCCCTAGTTTGGATGTTGATCTTATGTTTTTTATGTTTAGGAAGAGTTGTGTGACCTAAGTGTAATAAGTTTAACCAAAGAGCAAAACAAATTTCCTGGTACGTAGCTGGTGCCAAGTTAAATGTTAGTTGCTCTTAAATGTGCTTATCTGACAATACCAGATATTTGTTGTGCATTTGGTGCATTTTAAATTGTTGGCTAAAAACAACTAATATGATATTTAATTATACAAATATTTGTCTTAAATTTTGGAGAACACCCATGTTAAAGATGTTTGAGTAATAATTTATGCCTTTCCAATATATTTTGAAGACTACATATATTCAGAAGAACTTCAAATAAATATTTAGATACTAGGAAGTGGAAGCAAAGCTCATAAAGTCTTATGCCATCCATATTCATCCTATTAAAATCAGTGTCCTTTTAGAATAAAAACAAAAGAGGCAAAATCAAAACACAGGAAAAGGGCTGGGGATATAGGTCAGCGATACAGTGCCTGACTGGAAATGCAAGGTCCTGAGTTCGAGCCCTGGTGCAAAAAAAGGAAAAAAACAGAAAAACAACAACAAAAAGCCCACAGGAGAATATTGAGAAGAGTAGAAGCAAAATACACATACAAAATGTATTTGTCATATACAACTATGTAGCATTTTGGTGACTACAGCTTTATGCTTGTAAGTTCTAGGAAGATGGAAGGTAGATTCTGGCACAAACAAGGAAACATAAGATCAAGATCACTAAAACTTCCCTACATAACAACATGAGGATTAAAAGGACTGGCAAGCTTCAAATATGGGACAGTTTCACCAAGACAGAATGACTTTAGAAAGTGATCAGCTCTACATTCAAGTGGCTACCTAAACAATAACAAGTGGCTATTCTTTTCTACAGTTCTTTATTGGAAAATTTTTAATTCCTTGCAGCTATAATTTATTTACTGTTCATTTGCATTCAACAAATTCTCTTTTCCTTTCACATATATTTCCTACCTCTTTGTAAGGCACAACATTTGTTCAACACAAAAGACCCCCGTGCTTTTTTATTCATATGAGATAATACTTCAGGATCTTTGCAGGGCTTTGCTTACACCCCATATATGCTCACACTGTTTTGACAATACGTATTTTAAAACACAATATTGGTTAAGCTTTTAATCATTCTTTTCAGTATATCTCTATATATGTAAGTATATCAATGTAATATAAAGTACATGAAATAGACATTTCCAAAGGTGATCAAATAATACAAATTCTCTATATGCTATTTTTCCTTTGCAATAATTACTTAAACTTATTTAGCAATACTAGGTAAAATGTGCTAGGTTTTATCTAAAACTATGAGTTAAAAATTTAACCAGAATAAGGAAATATGTAGAGATCACTGATAAAGTAGAATACAAAAAGTCTTATCCCTCTTCATTTCAATAGCAAAATGAAGGATACTGTAATTAGTTAGATAGATATTTGTTTAGTTATATTATAATTAAATATAAATAATATTTACCTACATGAGTTACTTAAGGACGTATTTATAAAATAAGATAAAATGGATATGTATTTGAACTCATATTTGAGAATATAAAAAGGATATAAAATGCTGAAAGAAATGAAAATATATTTTATGAATTACATCTTGACACTGTGGCCATAAAATGCACACAGGTTATTTACATGCATTTTACAACTTGTGAATTATTTAGGCAATCAATATACTTTAAATGTGCACATTTATTTCTCAGAAATTACTAAATATCATTTTGAAAGATCTAAATGTCATCACGTATTGTTATTTCTTTTTCATTCTTTCTTGAACTGAAATTTGAAAACAAAACTATATAGACCTTTACTTCAAAAGTCTTTACCAAATGTATTTCCACAAATGAAACTGTCAACAAATATCAAGGAGAGACCAAATTGCTTTGAGAACCACTCTTGAGTGAAAACACACTTTGGGATAGTTGATATTTTAATATGATCATTGATAATTGTTGTGAAAGTCTCAGTAAATTTATAATCCAGGTGCAAATAATATGGCACAGAATGTTAACTATGCAAATTACATAAAGTCCTCACATGTAATTGAGATATTTATGCCCAAGTTGAAGGCATTTATTTTCTTCCCACCTAGCAGAGGTCAATGGCATATCCTCCCAATTGTCTACCTGTTGAGAAACTTCTTCATAATGCTACACAAACTAAACCAACAATGAAACACCAAATAAATGTGAGTTTCTAATTGTAATTTTTAAGGAAACTAGTAGGAGAAAAGCTATGAAGATTAGAGAACTTATATATAGGTGTAAGATGTGAATTGAACTTAATGAACGCTAACGTTTATAATGTGGAAACTGATGGCTAATGTCATTGAGTTTCTCACTTTAAGACTTAAAGTGGGCTAGCTTTAGTATAACTTTACAGTAATCATAACTTTACCTGCATGTTCAGTTCTTCTGAGAAGAAAATCTATTTGATTCCTTTGGTGCTCATTTTGTCTTTTTAGTCTCCACTTGGGGCACAGGAGAGAACACAGTATCTGCAAGAATGGCCGGGTCCAGTAACTGATGGCCAAGCTGGAAACCCTGAATTTTGGTTCATTCTTTTTTTTCTTTGATTAAACTTTATTTTCAGAACATACAAGCTCCATTTTGATATGTTAATGAGTATAGGAAAAAGAGGAATAATTAACATGAGCTCATCTAGTTGAAGAGATGAATTCCTTGTATACACATTATGTTTTCAGGATATTTTATAAGATTTGTAGTACATTGTTTTTGTTTGTTTGTTTGTTTCAGCCTTGAACTCACTAGGTAGCCCAGGTTGACCTTGAACTCATGGTGATCCTCCTGCCTCAGCCTCTCAAGGGCTGGGATTATAGGCGTGCATTATATTGTTGATTTGCTTCTCTTCTGACGATATTTTCAGTAGGAATAAATGGACTTAATCTAGCTTTAATGAGTTAATGATAAGTTGGAACTCAATGGTGGAGTGCATAATGAATAGCTGCTTGCCTATCCTCACAATTTATGCTAGAAATATCTTCTCCTTTTACACCTTGTTGATTTCCCAATGAATTATGCAAGCATTGTGAAACACTCTTAGGCAATGCAATTATCTTGAAAAATTAATTGTGATAAGACTAGAATAGGAAATAAATCATAGTATACGTGTTACATTGCTTAGATATAAACAGGATTCATAATATCATAATAAGCCTATTTTAACTAGATTCCCTGTTGCTGAGGTAAATATCCAGCATTCACAACTTAAAGGCAGAAATGACTTGGCTCATGGTCTCAGAGGGTTAAGTCCAGGTTAGCCAGGTTCTGAGGCTGACACATCTGTGACAGGGTGTGGTGGAGTTAAGCTACTCATTCCATGGCAGCCCAGAAGTTCCCTTGATAGGAACAGAGAGAGGATCTACACATAATCTCTGAGGTCAGAGCCATATGAATAACCCAGAATTGTGCTTTACTAACCTGGTGGATAACTCAACGTAGTCGACGTTAAAATCTTGATTGATGGTTTCAAAATTCTCAGGCTCATCTATCCATGTTATTACACTTGTGTCGGAAAATGATCTCTCTTATTTTGCTCTTCGTGATGAATTTTGGCACTCCTGTGCCAATGTGGGTAAATCTACAACTGGTATGAGTTACTGTGTGGGTAACGCGTTCTATAGAAACTGCGCCGATCTGTAATCCGTCTTCTGATCACAGAGAGCCTGGGCTCAGAGGTTGGAATAGTTATTTTGCTTTTATTTCGTTTAGTTTTTTATATTAGTGAGTTGAGGCAATCCAGGTTTATGCTTTCTTTGTCTATATGACGCTCGTAGAACTTTTAAACTGTTGTTTTCTACGTATCTATAGTTCAGGGAGTCTGGTCCAAACTGACGGCTCCGAGTAAATTTGCTTTACTTCTCTCTATTATCAGCATTGAGCTTCTCCTCGTCAACCTAGTAGTAATTATCCCCAAATCAGAGTACTTCAAAAGTAACGTATGAAAATTACTGATGAAGATCTCTCTCAGAGGGTTATCACGACAGAATGTGGAAGTAAATAATTACACAAGTCACTTCCTCTAGGAGAGTAAAAGAAAATTTTAATTATAAAATCGCTGCCCCCCCTCCATGGAGGGCACCTTGGCAGTATTTGCTCAGCAAAACTTTACCTTTGCACTTACTTCTGATTGCTGTGCTTTCCTGGTTTTTCTTTTTTTCTAAATAGGACACATTATCTGAATTATCATCTACCTGACAAACCTATGATTGGTTTGACTATGGAAGTGGAGTATGATAAGAATTTTTATTTTTGTAGTTGGTAGAGGAGAAAATATGTAGGGATTTTTGTGGTTTATGATATTATAAACATAAAAAAGATAAAGGAGACAATTTAATATTATCCAGAAATAATATCTTTGGCTGGTTTTTAATGACTGAATGGAATAACTGAATGGATGTGTTGTTTACAAAGGTGAACGTGTTTTATACATATGAGAAAGAATAAAATGGCTACTGTACGTTCAGGAGGATGGTAACAGCGGAAATTAGACAGTTTGTCCACCTGTGTCATTTACACTTTCCTGTGTGTACATTTAACTACGTGTCAAGACTCCCTTGGAATGGAATGCAGAAAGAATTATTATTTTCCACTTTCAGGCTTTCTCGTGAAACTTCTGCCATAATCATCCAGAAGTGTTTCCTTTCCATGGTGACATCTGAACTACCCATTACAGTATGAGAAATCAGTAACACCAGGAGAAGCGTGGGCAAGAAGAATTTGTGTTGAATTACAGTTATAGGAAGTAAGTCTTGTTTGCTTTAGATTCCTTCTGATGTAACAAATTTCTCTAAGTGGTGAGTCAAAGCAACACGTTTATTGTCTCTCAGTTCTTCAGGACAAAATTTGTAAATGAATATTGTGGCCCCGCATCGTTATAGGACTTGCTGCATTCTTCCTGAAACCTATAAGGGATAATTAATTTCCTTGCCTTTTTTGTTTGGTAGAGGCTACCTGTATTGGCTTTTGTCCCCTTCCTTCATCTTTGAAGACAAAAGTTTAGCACCTTCTATACTTTTTTTGACTAGTACACTTTTTTCTACAGTTGTCTCCCCTCTTCTGAGGCAAACATTCCTATTTACTCTTTGAAGAACTTGTGATTGCTGTGGCCCCACACAGACAACCCAGAATAATCTTCTCATTTCAAAATCCACACTGTAAATTAACATTCTCTGTATAAGGTAACATATTCATGAATTCAGAGGTTATGATGTGACATTTTGGGCAAATTTTATTCAACCTATTACACTGTGTGACACTTCTGTGTGGAACATCTGGGGTTGTTTGTAATATTTCCTACCATGGCTTTCTGGGAGTTTTGCTAGGTGGTGATGATTTTGGCATTTCATAAGCTGAGTTCACAATATCAGAGGCAATAGGAATAAAAATTTTAGTGTGCAGACCTAGAATTTAGAATTATGACATTATCCAGCATCACCTTGCTGTCAACTCAATTAATCTGTTCATGCTCTCCATTAACATAGTTCTTGCTAGACTGGAGGGCTCTCTCTAGTTAGAAATAAGCAATCACCAAATAAGTACAAAGTAGCTTTTGATTTCAACTATTGGTAATGTGAATATACCGAATTGCTTGGATATAGTTTTGCTTGGCAGAAAAAGATTGATATATGTAGATATTACTCCAAAATATATACAGCATATGCATAAAGCAAAAATTCAAAAGGCAGAATGTCTGCAAATATTTTTAAATAATCAATGACAAAAGACAACCTAACAATGAATATTTATGATGGTGAGAAGCCACTTTTGGATCATTTGGAAGATGATCAGAGGGGTGTAGTGCTCTCTATGTAGGGGGGAAATACTTTTTGTTCTGGTATTAGGAATTGAACTCAGCACCTTGCACTTGCCAGGCAGGCACTATGTCACTGAGCTATATCCCCAGCCTGAAAAACACATTTTAATAACTACTTTGATGGTAACAGTATCAAATGATCTAGGGAAGTCCAGTATAAAAAACTCCAAGAAGTATTCATGTGAATCAAGACTACAATGCCTCCAGTGACAGGAAAGTTCTGCCTGGAAAGGGAGTTCAATTTACTTATTGAGGCAGTGTAGAGAAGTTAACATGGAAAAAAGTATGTAAAATTATTTTGAGTCACTCATGTAAGAAAGGACAAACAGTCTTCTAGTTTGCTTATTGGAAAGAAACATAATATAAATGAACATTTTTTTAAGTGAAAGCCAGGCCAGGGATATAGCTCAGTGGTATAAGCACCTGCCTGGCCAGCGCAAGGTCCTGAGTTTGATTCCCCTTATCAAAAAACAAAAACAAGTGAAAACCTTAACTGTATGTAAATATTGATGGAAACAGTTGAGAACACAAAATGATATGGGAGACAGAGTCAAAAGTTTACTTATTGGTGTCACTAGGAGCTAATATCTCGTTAGGCAGTGCTTGTGAAATGTGAATGATGTTCTCATGAAAGTCTCTGCCATGGTTCTTTGAGTATGGTACAGATATCATAAGACAAATTCTTTGAGGAAATTAGACTATTTCAAATACTTTCCATGACTAGGGAAATAGAGAATTATTCATGGACACTATGACACCACCTGTCTGCCTCAGAAAGTGATTTTCTCCTGAAGCATTTAAAAACGGAGTGAAAAAGCCGAGAAACCACTATTTAGACTTTGGCAAAATGGCAGTTTTGCTGGCAGCATGTAATAGAAATGCAAATAGGGAAAAGAATTTGATCATGTTGGCGAGAGAAAGATAACATATCTCACCATAGAGAGTTTTTAAATAGCAAAGATAGAAAATGCAGCGGTGAGATGAAGAGAAGAGGTGAATCAATGCAGAGATTTGATTGCAACAGTAGACTCGGAGGGCGAGGAGAAATTGCAAGACAAGTGATGGGAAATCTCACGTGAGCACTGAAAGAGCAGGTTCGGATGAATGACTGGGAGAGTGGCTTTCAGAGCGCAGAAATGTAGCAACTCTGGATAATTACAGACATGTGTAGTGGTAACACGGTCGAAGTGAAGCTACTAGGATTTGAGAATGTTGAGGAATTCAGACGTTCGTGTGTTTAGAGACCTGGATGTTGTGTCATCAATTACTGCTTCTCCTGTGACGAGAAGCACAAAGAGTCAGTGGTAAAATAACCCTGAGAAATTAATGCTGGAGTGGGGCCAAGAAGTGTACAGCTGGAGACAGCTACAAGGAAGGGAGGGCGTACATATAGGACACGACAGGCAAAATAAAGTGAGGAGAAAAAATGAATGTACCCAAATGAAGAGCAAAAAGCAAAACCATCACGTAAAAACCCACTTTACTTTCAATGGCGTAACGATGCTTTTCAAATCTGTAAGACCACAGGAATTCTCTTTCAGAGCTTGGTTATACAAGGATCACTTGACAAGCTTGTCAAAATAATACCTGAGGGACATGATTGATTATCTATTGAAGCCATGCTCATAACCACATTTTCTGCAAATAGATGGCTGACAATATACTTAATCTAATCATGAATGACAGCCAGATGATGATAAAGGTAAGGTAAAATTACAGAAATTTTAATGTAAATTACTAACAATCAGTTCAATCAAAGGGGAATTTGACAAATATTTATTAGTGTATCATGAGCTTTCCCAGAAATCTTGTTCTATGACAAAGCTCAATGTTTTCAACTAAATGGCAAATAGAACTTCTTTTTTCAGACAGGGTCTGGCTTTGTGGTCCAGGCTGGCCTTGAACTCACTATGTAGCCCAGGCGGCCTTAAACTCACTGCAATCCTCTTGCTTCAGCCTCCTGAGTGCTGAGATTATAGACATGTGACACCATACCTGGCAGTGTTGCATCCTTCTAATACTGATTGGCATCACGAGTCTTAGAGTTTGTTCCCATGATGAATTTTTAGGGGAATTTCTTTACTGTAATTCTGTATAGAAATGAACAAATTCTTATTTATACATCAATTCTTTTGAAAACTTGATGAAACTAAACACGGGAAAAATCATATATTTGAAATCAAGGATTGCTTATATTTAACAAAGAACTAGAAAAGAGGAATTTAGGCTTTCCAAAACAAAGAAAGGACACATGTTTAAGAAGGCAGAAATACTAATTGCCCCAATTTGGTCACTAATGATAATATACGTATATCAAATTCTCCCACTGTATCATAAAGATATCTAGAAGTATTATATGCTAATTTAAAACAAAGCAAAACAATTAAGGATCAGATTCTTGCCTTCAGGTTTCTATTCACCTGTGTACCTTCTTCATTCTGTACATCCTCTACGAAATCACTTTCCACAATTTTGCAAAAATGAGTTTCAAAATGACATGAAAACATACCAAACATATATGAAAATCCTGTGTGTATTATCCCTGCAGTGTCTGGAGGCATAGGCAAGGTCTATTCCTGAAGTTGTAAACAAAATTCATGAGTTAATATACAGAATGATAAGTAGCAGTATGATAATTTACCAAAGAGATTAAATCAATGTATACAGTTATTATGTATTGATAAGATGTCCTTATTATCTCTAGAAGAGATGTGTGACCAAAAACTGCTGCCCAGCACCATCCAAGCAGCCAGTCTATAAAAATATTAAAGTGCTTCCTCGTCTGCCTTATGCACCAGATAGGGCACCTTGGGCCTTCTGGCTTTTCCAAAAGTCAGAATGATCATGAAAGGCAAATGATTTAAACCAGTTCCAGACAACAAGGTAGCAATGCTACACAGCTAAAGAGAGTCACCACTGGAGAGGATTTCCGAACCGCCTCAGCGATTGGCAAGGGCAGTCAGATAACTGAGTTCAAAGGTGGGTAATATATTTTGAGGGAGGGAAGAGGAGTGGTAATGTGTCCTTCAGTTTAATAACTTTTTAAAAATGTAAACATTATATTTTTGATCATATGTCCTGTTGACAAGATCAGAGTGCGTTGAGTCTGACATGCCTGGAGGTGGGGGTCTATCTTCTTCCTCCTACCCCGTACTGTTGTTATTTTGAGGTCACATAAGCATAGTGGGGCCCCAGGCGTGCCGCTGTGTAGGACCCGGTGGTCTCTGTTTCCTTCCTCTCGTCTGACAGCCCGCAGGGAGATTACCAGGCAGCGCCGGCACAAGCAAAGCTGAGTCGTCTCTATGCTTAAGAGCCAGGGGTAGATCTTTTTTGGACCTTCCTCTCTCTGGCAGTACTCCTCCACAAATGTTAACTGTTTTGCTTTGATGAGAAGTTATTTTATCCAAATTAACTTCTAAAACCCAACATCGCTGCACGCAATTCAGTTCAGCTTTTCCAATTTAAGGATTTGGCTATTACAATAGATTTTTTTAAAGCAGTTTTTCTCTGCTTTCATTTTTCATTACATTTGCCATTTGTGGCTCTACCCGCTTTAGAAATTGAAAGAAGGCCCCTGAGTACAGAAGATCAAGGTTTAGAGAACTTCTGTGTTTAAAACATTCAGTGATTGGTGAGGCAGCAGTTTGACACATTCCATGGTGGTCTTACAGCCCAGTAGCCTCCTGGACAATCCAAGTATGCCAATAATTAACTCTTTAACTGCTGAGTAAAACAGATTTTTTTCTAAGACCAGCTGGGCATCTGAATATAGGCAAATTTCAGGCAGCATTATTAAAGTAGGATTTCATCTATGAGGAAATGGCCCTCAGTATAGCTATACAATATATTCCAGGTAGCTAAAAACCCTGATTTAAAGTAGGTCTTGTGGGCATTAGATTCAATAGCTAGTTAGGTATTTTAATAACATCAATGATCCATGATTATATTTAACATTCAAAATTTGAGGTTGATTATCCTAGGAAGTACTATTTTTATTAAAGCACTAGTTAAATGTTTGGATTGGGTTAAGGAAATTTGTAGTAAACGCATTTAAATTCATGAGTAAACACTAGTCAGAGTTAGAGTTAGCAGTAGCAGTTTTTCTATATTTTACTTTGTTCTTTGTACAGTTAAGATTTCTACCTAACTGTCTATGTTACCTTTGAAACAGAGCATCTTATATTTTCTTTTAGGGGTGATTTCAGCTCTAACCAAGTCCTTAACAAAATTTCCATTCTGTTTTAAACATCCCACTTCTCCGTACACAGAAGAGGCCACTGTAACATGCCATAGCTTTAATCTTACATCTCATTTCTTCAAACTACGAGAATGTTTGGGATCTTCTGTCGACCGTATCAACAGATCTGTAGCACTTGGAACCAATATAACTCTCGACGCCCGACTTCATATCAGCAAAACAGCACCCGTAGCCTCTACACACGTAATGTTTTACCCTTACAAACCTACAGAACTGTACCTCCTGCTCTGACTCTCACACAATCAGCAAGCCCACACACAGTCACACACAGGCAGAAGCTAAATTATGGGATTTCTCTATTCTTGCTGGAGTGTAGTGTAGTCTGAAGTTCTGGAACACAGTGGATTCCTTCTGTTAAAAACTCCAGCCAAATTAAATGAGATCAATTCACTCATTGTCTCAGTGTACTCTTTGTTTTGGACCTGGAGTGCTGCAATACAGAGAGATTAAAATGTAAGAAAGACAAGAAACCAAAAGCTTCCTAAACCTGGCATTTATATTTAAAACACATCTTTCATTGCACTACTTAATGACTTTGGTGTTTTCACGTTAGTGATTTTCATTGTTTTCTTTTTGGCCAAATTCTCTATAAATACATCTTTTCGGTCCCACATAACAAGTCAAACCACCTATTCTCTTTATGCAAAACTGCTTCCGAAGTGGACACATTTCCTTCTACATCAGAGAGAATTGAAAATGTAAGGTCATGCTAACAGCGATCAGTGGTTCATTTGAAACTTAACTGGACCTGCCTCTGGAGTTCTGTGGGCCTTCCAAAGGGAACCGTGGCTGCCAGTTCTTGCACTTCACCCTTACATATCCCTGTGTGACTCTGCACTAGAAGAAGACCACGTAATGAATTGTCACACAAGTGTTAAGTGGAGTAGGGGAAAAAAAGTCTAGATTTTCTTGTGTGCTACTCACAAGGCCTGAAAGCTGATCCTGCAGGGGGGCTCAAGATGACAATTATTCTCAGGCTTTCCTTGTCCCTACTGTGTTCCAGAAGTGAAGATGGGTTTCCACCTGATTCTTAAGAACTTATCTTACTTTGCTTAAGTACAAGCTCAAGAACTTTCCAGGATCTTCATTTCACCAGCTGAGTCTCTGAGAGTAAGAATGAGGCAAAGAAGGTGCGATGTGCTGGAAGGACGGATTGCATGATTCTGAAGTTCTGGGATATTGAGTTTATGCAGCAATGACTGGGGATTTTAATCATGAACTTGTCATACCCATTTAATTAAGGCATACTCAATTAACCAGCAGCTGCTCTGTAAAGCTTGGCCCTTGTCTGTAAGGTTTGATCCTTGGTATCATGTTCCTTGGCCCCTAACCTCCTGTCTATAGGGATTGTAATCTAGTTTTGTTACCTGTTCCAGACTGGCAAAATTACCAAGGAATTAATACTTGCTTGTTGCCACATATGCCTATTTGATGAATCAAGGTGGTAATCCTTATTTTTTCACTTTATGTCAACACGTAACTTCAGTGTTATAGCTACAGTCTGAGAATCCTACCCTTGCCCTTTTGTAATTCCTAAACCCAAGACAAATTTTTCTGCCTTTCCTCATCCGTGTTTTTATTAGTGATCTTTCAACTATATTTTTCAATCATATGGGTTCACAATTGTGATGCTTGGGCAGCATCCTGAGAGTTTTTTTTAGGTCTAGACTGGAACCCTACAGTGTGCAGAGTGATACAATTTCCAAGTAGTAATTATTCAACCAACTTTACTACTCATACTTTGAGAAAAACTGACCTAGAGAATCTAATTCACAAAGATGACCTCATAAATATTACAATTTAAAAGCTCTACTTTTATTCTCCATCTGTTCACATATCCATGCATGGACTCTACACTTTATAGAATTATGCTCCCTTTTCCCTATTTCTCAAAATACTAATCGGCTAAACTTCTACCCCATCTCACCCTAGGACTTACAATTACATAGCGTATCACCAGGGTGCTAATTTTCCATCATGCCTTATTTTAGTCCCAAAAACACAGAAAAAAGAAAAAATGAAAAACAGAAATTTCAATACCTGTTACAATTCCAAAGCTATTACTGAGTAAAACGAGGACATCGTTCAACTTGCTGATTATCAGTAAAATTGCCTTTTCTTTCCAAATTAGGTGTACTGGGTCTTATTTGCCAACCATTTATTCACCCATATTTCCTTTTTTAAAACCTATGTTTAAGTACTATTCCAAAAGAAAAGGGAAAAAATGGAAATCCCGGTTGTACTTTCAATAGAAATCTTGCTTGTCTAATTCCTTCATTAGAAAACTTGGGACTTCCCAAATATTTTCTAGGCAAATTGTCCTACAAACTCAAAACATCAACAGAAATAGGCTTTTCTTGTGTTTTATTTATTGAATCAGTCCTTTGTCTATTACGTCACTCTTTCTGATCACATATTTAAAGAGGTTTTTTTTTTCTTTCTTTCTTTCCTTCAGAAGATGTATTTCCTTTAGAAAATGAAATACAGGACGGCGTATAGCTCAGTGGCACAAGCGTCTGCCTGGGAAGTTCAAGGTCCTGAGTTTGATGCCTGATACAAAAAGAAAAAAAAAGGAAAGCAAAAAGAAAATGAAATTTAAAGTGGTTTTTGTAAGAAGAGGATGAGTACCATCCCAAAGCTCAGGTATTACGGTTGGGATAAATGAAATAAACTGACACGGAGCATTACACACTACTTACAAAGGTGACTAGAAACCCAGGCGACATAGCAGAGCACTAAATACATACAACAGTTTAGCAGATGGGATAAACGGAACATTTTGGGGGGTTGGCCTGTTTATATTGTATTGTGTCATCATGATACGGAATTGTCATCAGATATATGTAAACACGTTGATGTGCTTGGAACTGTGCCAGAAAGAAACACCAGGCTCTTCCATAACTGTGTGTGTTAGGAACAGTTTTGGAATCGTGTGGTGTTAAGTGATTGATTGAAGTGAGATACATTTTCCACTTCAGTACCTTCTCCACATCCACCTGCATACACCAGATGAAATTAAGGTACTCATGATATGGATGTTAGCGTTTGCTATGACAAAAAATATGCGGACCGGGAGCTCATATTGCTCATGTGTAATCTGATATGAATTTTCTCATTTGCCATAGCACTTTACTCCTGGGAGCCCTTTCTAAGATAATTAGAGTTTAAGGGGAGAAATTTTGGGATTCAGTAAAATAAAACAGGACTTCCTTGTCTTATAGATGGATGCAAGAGCCTTTTATAACCTTACTTTTGGAATTTTACCTCTCATTGTACTCACATAGATGTAGAGTTTTAAATTACATGAATGACTTGGAATGTGTGACTGTGAGTGTGTGTGTAGGGGAACACAAAAATAAATGTTTGCATATTTAAAATGTGTATAGTGAGACTATCCCTACTATCACTGTCTGAAATTCATTGAAAACGGGCATATACACCTTTCTGAAAACAAACACTAAAATAATGGCCATCATATTTTAAAATAAAATAAATGTGTTAAAAGTACAAAAATGTAGAACTAAAAATTAAATGTTTTAATTCTAGCTACCAGATGCTATAAACATATATGATGAGTGTTTAAATTGAATTTTTTAGGACAGTAAAAGACACGTTGCTATTAATCCCCTTCAAAATACTTACCGCCCTTTGAACACAAGTATTCTGCGTGCTCTAATGTTCTTGCCGCTTTCTGAATCGGTTCTGAGAGTTTTATTTCATTTGTGTGTCTGGGAGGTGTAATGAAAGCGTGGTGAATGTTGTTGTTTATCGACTTCCAAAGGGAACGTGGAGTCAAAAAATCATCATGGCGTGTCCTCACCCACCTAACTGACCTGATCTCACACGCTGTGACTTCTGACCCTTCCCCAAAGTCAAAGCGATCATGAAAGGTAAATGTTTCAAATTGATTTAGGACACTGGTGGGGCTACAGCAACACAATGCAATTCGTCCATGCATGAGGGCTTCCAGGTCCACTTCAGAAAGTGGGAACGAGATGGGATAGATGTGATCTCAGCGAGAGGGAGCATTTTGAGAAACATCAATGTGGTGTGTCTTTTACTATGATATATATATTTTAAAATTTAAGCCTTCACCATATTTTTAGGTCATGCCTCTTCCAGGAAAGTGATACATAATGAAGGAAGAATGTGGGAAGTAATAATAAAGTCTTTATTAAGTAATCTCCATTTTCTTTTTTTCTTTTTCCTTTTTTTTTTTTTTTTGCGGTACTGGGGATCGAACTCAGGACCCTGCGCTTGCTAGGCAGGCACTTATTCCACTGAACTATATCCCCAGCCCTGCAGTAATCTCCATTTTCTTTGTGATATTTTCATACATCACACAAACTTGTAAATGCTACCAGCGATGTAATTCAGATTCTTAAATATTTAACCTGAATATTTAAAATTATACCAACCCAGACTTGGAAATTTATGAGGCCAGATATACCAATGTCTATGAGATAGTAGCACAGAAAGAGATTAAAAATATTATTTTAGGAGTACATGGAGTAATGGAAATATACTCTAAGTGAAGTCTAAATGCACTGACTGATAGGTATTCTCATAAGGCCACAGCTGAAATGCGTCCTGGTAAACTGTAGGTTCCTTTAAAGTAAGAAAACATGAACCGAAAAATGATAAATGAAAAGAATAATAAGGAATAATGAATTAGTTTTTTGAGCTTAATTAGTACATATTTGCAGTAGAGAATGATTATATTCACCATAGGGCATTGATGCTTGTGCATAATACATTTCAATTCCCTTTTTATTCCTGTCTCTCCACCCTCTCATTATTTTTCCAGGATCAGATTCATTTATTTATTTTGTAAAATGTTATAAAGTTCATTATCGTATATACAAACTGAAAACCAGACTAATAGCCCAATGAACACATAAAATGTGTAAGACAAGTCAGGTTCACCTTTAGATACATTGTCCACACTACATTACAATATCTTAATTTTTTCCTCTTTTTTCCTTATAACCTGTCTTTTATTTGTCATACATTTTTTCATATAAAAAAGCTACACATTATTTAAGCTTGTGTGCCTGAGTTACTCCACTTAGCATTATAGTCTCAAGGTGCACCAATTTTAGTACAATTGATTCAATTTTATACTTTTTTATGGAAAAGTAGTATTCCCTTGTGTACAAACACCACATTTTAAATCCATCCATTTGTCTATGGACATATTGGCTTTTTCCAAATTTTAGCTATTATGAATTGTACTGCTGTATATATATGGCTATGCACACATTGCTGTGCTATGATGTCTTTAATTCTTTGGGGAAGATATCTAAAAGGCATATAGTTGGGTCAAATGAAATTTCTGCTTTAACTTTTCAAGGAAGCACCATGATGATTTCTACAATAGCTGTTTCAGTTCACAGCATCACCAATAATGCATAAGGCTTGCTTTCTGCTCACAGCCTCACCATCATGTATTATTGGTTGATTTCTTCAGAGCAGTCATTGTTTCTCGGGTGAGAGGGGACCTTGGTGTTACTTTAATTTTAATTCCTTGAACTGTCAGTGAATTTGTATAGTTTTTCATGCCTTTGTTGCCATTTGGATTCCTTCATCTGAGAAATTTTTATTAATTTCTGAAGCCCACTTTTCTTAATTTGCTTTTTAAATTAAGGGCCTAATATTTTGAAGTTCTTTATATATTCTAAGTTAATTTGTTTTGTACTGGGAATCGAACTCACAACCTCATGCTTGCCAGGCAGGTGCTGTGCCGCTGAGCTAAATCCCTGACCCTTCTTTATATATTCTAGATATTAGTCCTTTGAAGAGCAGCTGACAAATTTTTTTTCTCATTGTGTAGGTTGTCTGTTCACTTTATTAGTGGTTTTCTTTGCTGTAATGAAGCTTTTTAATTTGATGGTGCAATTTGTTAATTCTTGGTAAAATTTCTTGTGCCGCTGAGGTTCTGTTCAGAAACTCTTTGCCTACACCTATGTCTTCAAGAGTTTTACCTATTTTTGTCTTTGCAAAGATTGTTCCTGTTCTATTATTTAGATCTTTGATAGTTTTGATTGTAATGTAGTACATGGTGAGCGATATAGGTCCAGGTTCAAATTTTGGCATGTGGATAGCTAGTTTTTCTAGAACCATTTGTTAAAGAGGCCATGTTTCCTTCCAATCGAGGGTTTGCCTGGAGTTGTTTCTGTATCTTCAGTTCTGTTCCGTTGACCCATGAGTCTGTTTTTTAATCTTTTGTTGTTGTGGTCATTGTTGTTATGGTTGTTTTCCTACACCACATTTTTTAATCTGTGTAGCTTTGTAGTATATCTTGAGGTCTGGGCCTGTGGTCCTTCTTACCTTGCCTTTGTTGCTCAGAATTACTTTCCTATATTAGGTCCATTTCATATGAATGTCAGGATTGCTTTCTCCAGTTCTGTAAAGAATGTTGGTGGTATTTTGATTGGCATTGCATTAAATCTGTTTAACAGTTTTGGAGGTGTTGGAGATATTTTTCCATTTTCTGACATCCTCTTCGTTCTCTTTTTTCAGAGTACTATAATTTTCATTCTAGTTGTCTTTCACTTTCTTGGTCAGGTAAACTCATAAGTATTTCATTTTTCTTGATGCTATTGTGAATGGTATTTTCCCCTAGTTTCCCTCTCAGTGAATTTCTTATTGGTGTACATGAATGCTATTGATTTCTGAATGTTGACTTTGCATCCTGCTGACTTTGGATATTAGTTTTAGGAGTTTTGGTGGCTTTTGGGGGTCTTTATGTAGAGGATCATCAGAAAATAGATAATTTAGCTTCTTTCTCCCTATCTACATCCTTTTTCTTTCTGTCTCTTATTCCTCTAGCTAACGTTTTGAGAACTGTATTAAACAGAAGGGATAGCAGACATCCTTGTCTGTTTCTATATTAGAGGGAAAGCACTGTTTCTCTCCATTTAGTATGACGGCTATTGGTTTGTTTCACATGCCTTTTATCAGGTAGTGATAAAGATCTTCTCTTCCTATGTTTTGTTTTTACCAAGAATAGATGTTGGATTTTGTGAAATGTTTTTTCTGCATCTATTCAAATGATCTTGTGATTTTTGTCCTTTTTTCTGTTTATGTGGTGTATTAATTTATTAATTTGAATATGTTGAATCACCCCTACATCCTTGGAATGAAGCCAGTTTGGCCAGGATATATGATCTTTTGGATGACTTTCTGCATTCTGTTTGCTGGTATCTTAGTAAAACCTTTTAAAACTATGTCTATTAAAGAGGTGCCTGTAGTTCTCTTTTATGTTGGGTCATTTTCTGATTTTGGAATAAGGGTAAAGCTTGCTTCCAAAACTAACTTTGAAAGTGCTGCTCCCCTTTTGATTGTGTTAAAGATATTTTTTTACAGTTTATTTTAAAGAAACAGAAAAAAATGAAAACAATGGTGTGAAATTTCACAAAAATCTTGTAGTAAAGTAAAAATCGTTGGCACATTGCATATTGTTATCTTCACATAGTTGCTCACATTGTAAGATACAGGCATTAAAAATTGGTCAAATATAGGCATAAACCTTTCTTTTCAATGAACTAATAATGATTAATAGTATAACTATCTTAACCACTTGTACATATTTATGTTTATGTATTTATATTTATTTATTTTTCTTTTCCCTCTTTTCTTTCCCTCTTTTCTCCTTTACCCCATTCCAGTTCCTCTAGTCATTAAAGTTTAAGGAATACTAGCATTACATTTTCTCTAAACATCTTTTAGAATTTGGTGATGAATCCATTGGAAACTAAGATTTCCTTAGTTGTTAGATTTTTTAAATTATTTCTTTAATTTCACTGATACTGGCTTATTCGAGATTGGCATATCTTCTTGATTCATCTTTGGAGGTTCATTTGTATCTAAAGGAATATGTATGCATTTCCTCTGAATTTTCCACTTTATTAGATCATCCTAACCCTAACTTTATAGCATAAATTACTAGACCCTGAGTCAAGGTAGTGAAAAGTTTCCCCAAACAATTCCTCACATAGGAGCCTCAGAAAGGCCCACATAAGTAGTTTCCAAGTGATGGCGCATGGGCTAGGAATTAAAACACATGCAAAGTACAGCAGATCACAGGTGTCCACGTTGCTAACTGTACCTCCCTTCTTAGATTGCAAGGTACTCTGTGCACCAAATTTGATGTGGCAAGCACAGTTTTCGCCTAAAAGATCTGTCTGCTCAGGAATTTATGATCCCCATGGATTATTCAGTTCCCTTCTGTCCTGAGTTAAGTCAGACCCTCTGCTCCTACAACACCATGTCACCATTATGCACAAGTCTTCCCCACTATAGGATAGATTTATCTTTTCTAGAAATTAATATAAGTATAATAATAGCGATAATATATATGGATAACATAACTACAAAACCAGGAGAAAAAAATAAAAGAAGCAAAACTCATGGAATGATAAAATGAAGTAGAACTACCATTCAGGGATCTTCTAAAGAAAAAATAATATTTCTCATATTAAAAGCAAGATAAAGGGACAAGAAAGTTGAAGATAACTTCTACAAGGAAAATTGTTACCTGAGATGATCACTCACATTATTTTGTGGATGCATAATGTGTTTTATCAGAAACTTCTAAAATGTTAATACAGAAAACTTTCATAAACATATGAGAGGAAAACAGTACTTCAATATATTTAGGAAAGAAAAATAACAGAAAAAATAAAGCCACAAAATCAGTAAATATTTTAAGGTAGCAAGAAAACATGTACATATTAAATAGCTGCAGAGGTGATTATTAATTGTAGATATATTTACAAAAATCAATATAAATGGGTGAAATTGCCATGTTTCTATCTTAGATACAAACCATACAAATTATATGTATATATAATTCATTTCATCTTACTTTGCACATTGATGTATACAGATTTGTTTTCACATAGATATGCATTATGTATGTATGTGTGCATTCCATTTGGCATAGCAGTTTCTTACTTAAGAATTTAACATGCAGGAACAAAACAAAATAGGTTCATCACTCATTTTTTTTCTGTAAGAATTTTGATCCACATGAACATTTTAAATAGTGACACAACCAAAATCTCCTTCTGAACTCAACAGAAATATATTTAATAGTATAATATGACAGCCAAGCAAGTAGTAAATGTTTTTATAATACATTATTAATTAGAAACAATACTAAAAATTATGGGCATTTTGAATTTAATTGGATGAATGTAAATATAAATTAATATTGAAATGTTATAGTCGAGTATTTATAATTGCCATATCTTAATTTTTGTGCTTATGAGTTTTAGGCAAGTTTTCCTTATTGAGGTCGTCTAAAGTTTTCACAATAAATATGCATTACTCTTGCAATACAAAAATAATTTGCATTTATAATAGATTATAGTGCTTCCACCCATGTTTCAGTTGTTATTTCATGTTGTAATTTTCAAACAAACCCCTTTGAGGCTCCAGTGCAATATAACAGAACGGTTTTGCAACAGATCTTCACAGTGGTGGAGTCTCTCTGGATTTTCTGTTTTATTGCTTTAATAGTTTAATGTCAACTATTTTTCGTAAGAAAATCTACCTTGGGTATTTCACTCATGATGTGCGAAAAGAAAAGCACATTTTGTCGTGACAGGAAATAAATACTTGAATCTAATTGAGATCATAAGCATTTTATCTCTTATTTCTCTTTTTGCCCTCTTTTGGAAAGTGTCAGAATTTGTAATAGGAAGAATCAAATAACTAATTTGATTGCAACCCATTTATAATAATTAAAATAGGAAACATTATTGAAAGTACAATAGTATAGGAAATCTTCCAGAAAAATAAAAATTTGGATTCAAGTTTCAACTTTTTCCATTTGACAATCGTGACCTCAAAAGTATTACTTAGTACATTGACATTCCACACTAGTCTACATAAAATATAAATAAATCATTTTTGTCTTCTTTATAGGGTGAGGGCAAGGCTTAAATGAGTCATGTACAAGGACTGACATGTCATAAAATTACAATTACTGTTTGCTAATATTAGATTATTTTATTTTTCAACCACAAAAAGTATAATTTTGATGGTGATGCATTCTATGAAGAAAATAATGAGCAAACTAACATATGACATGACTCTATGGGGTTGAGGAGCCAGAAAAACGGATAAGATGGCTTTTCAAAGAGACATTAATTTCTGTTGTTGTACAGGATATTGCCCAATTATAAAGAATTAATTTAATTCATTTTATAACAGTTTTTGTAGGCTAGGCATTGAGGTATGACTTAGGTATATCCTCTGCTTAGAGTCTTACCGTCAGCCATCTGCTGTATATATGTGGAACTTGAGATGTTTTTCTAAGTTTATTTTGTTATTAGCAGAGCTCAGCTCCTTTGCTAAGAGACTAAAGTCTCTATTTTCCTCCTAGCCATCTGCAGAGGGTCTTTTTCTGCTCCTGTCTGGTAAATGCAGGTCCCATTAATGTGACCCTATCACAACATGTATGGTTAATTCTTAAACATGAACATGAGAATGTCTTTCCAATGTGTGAAAATGGAATTTTATGTAAGTTAAAATAATCATTGAAATGACAATCCCACTGTATTCAAGGGATCCTTGCATTTAAGGAGAAGGAATCATACAAAGATTATTCAGAGTGGAGAAGGAATTTGGGGCCATTTTACTCAGCTTACTGTAAGAAGGGGCTAAATTGACGAATAGGAGCCAGCTTTGAAAGTTCACAAGTAGATAATTTTAGACCAGTCTAAGATAGACTGATGCCACAGCCATAGAACTAAACATCGTTTTGTGCATATGCAATGACCTAAATTTATTCCTGTGAATTTATATTCTTTCATGGCTTAAATCTTAAAGATGCCAAGTTCCTGCTTTAGAACTTACCACTTCTACAGTTTGACATTTCTCTTTTAGTTTGTGTCAAGTATTTAAAGGGTCTTAGTATATGATGACTCATTGAGTATTTCTGTTAAAATACCTTTATAGGAGCAATCCACTAAAATTTTTTGAAAAAAAAAAAAGGAACAGGGGTATAGAGACAAAAAGAGACAAAAATCCCAAGAAGATAGCATTATATTACAAATTTAATTTAGGAGCTGATTCCAGATTGATGACAGCAAAAGTTATAAAAACATGGGGATATACTAAATTATAAGAATAGATAAAAACTAGTCAAATCTCATTTGTTTGCCCAAGCATTGAGAATTAACTAGGACCCACAATTTATTCTAGAAAAGATCAGAGAAAACAGATTGACTTGGAGAATCATATTTGAGATGAATTCAACAATTACAGGTCAGGATAAGTATAAACATCAGCTTTGAATGAGTTGAGGAAGTTGAATTTGATTCACTTTATCTCACCAAAATTTAAATATTTCATACTATACCAAATGACAAACATGTCCACATTGTATTATATAATATTAATAGAAACCAAGATATAGCCAACATTTTCTACCTCTCATCTATTTGTAAGTTTATTTTATTTAATTCTATGGTAGTCAAGCTTTAGATATATGATTGACATAACATAGACACCTAGGAAACCTTCTCTTCACTGATTCAATATCAACTCATTTGTAATGAAATCACCAAGTGGCAAAATCCTCTTAAAGCAATACCCTGTCAGGGTGCCTTGCACCCATACCCACTGAGCAATGACTGAGGGAAGACCAATGAGCATGTAGAGCTCAACTGAATTTGAAGATAGGTAAGAGTTTTCTAATAGCTTCTAGCTTAACAAGGGAGACACATGAATCAATAGATTTTTTTCTTTTTTATCATAAATAAGGAAATGCTTTCTAGACCTGATATTTCCTAAAATTTAAGGTGGATGGGTGTATCTATTCTCCTTTAGGTGACTATAAAGTTTCTTTCTTAAATTGCAGGTCAGGTTGGTGAATACAGTTCTCTGCATATTTTCCAAGCAAGTCTTTGGAATTCTCCTAACTAAAACCTGATGCTATACTACAAAACTAATGTAAACATAAAGTTATAATTACTGGCATAATTTGTAATAAAGAATCTTGCTGCAGTATTTCCCTGTTTAGAGTATTAATGCTGGAATCCTCACATGCGACAAATTCTACATTGAACTTCTTGCCTCTGTCACACTTCCCTCTGTCCTTTGTTTTTTATTCCTGAAAGTTAGCGTCTCTGAATCACTTATAAGGCCTGAAAGTGGGGAAAGGACCCCAGGAATAGGTTTCACTTCCAGGAGAAACCCTCAGTGCTGTTTGCCTTAGTTGCCCATTGTCTCCACACAGTTTTCCTAATTTTTAAATTGAGGTATGAGTTTCTTTTCAATATAGGAGTTGTTTATGAATTGAATCATAAATTGGCCAAGAATGGAAATATAATTTTGCATAATGTAGTTCTCTAAGCCTTATTAGTCATTTTTTTATCCCATCTACAACCAGCCAACACACACACACACACACACATACACACACACACACACACACACACACACACACACACACACACACACAAGGTTTGGGAGGTTGACTATAAATGTGAATTTTGTGATAGAGTTGTATTTTCATCATATTGTATGTATCACTGTTTTAGAGAATGTTTCACAATCAGTATATATAGTTGTATTGGTCATAGTGCAAATAAAGTGGAAACTGTTTGAGAGATTGTATTATAAATTATAATTGATTTAAAATCCAAATTTATCAAAATCACAAAGGAACAAAGACATATCCCTTTACAAATGCCACAAGTGTGTCACTTTGCTCAGGAAGGTGGGGGCGTTAGATTCTTCCAGTGGCAAGTTTTAGCTTTTCTCAGGGTTCGCACATTCTCATGAGATTACCACAAGTGGAATTAAAAGAAAGGAAGACAATGAATTCCATCTCTCACATGCTTTAAAAATGCAAAGAGTGCACCTATGTTCTCATTATGAAAGTTATCCAGTCTGTCAACTTCGTGACTTTAATATATTCAATATTTCAAGAAAATGCTTTTTGGGTCTGGCATCTGTAAATGCTGATTTCTTGAATTTATGTTTTGGTGATGTGTCCCAGAAATCCTAATTACAACAATTTCAAGCAAATAGTTGCACTGACAGTTATGTTCACTGTACATTAAATTTACAAAAAATGTTTCTGAGTAGGTAAATATTACTGTTCATTTCTATTGACAATTTGAACCTAATGATGAATTTGAGAAGACTTATGAAAATGTGTTTTTGCAAACTTTTCCATAGCCTATAAAAATAACTTTTATTAAGCTCTTTATCTGAACTACTAACTCTGTGCCACAATGCATAGAAAGTAAAACATTAGAAAAATACCAGATCTTCAAAATCCATAGGACCAAAATGTATTCTCTAATATACCTTACTGGCTGTACCTCATTTCCTCTGCTCCTTTCAGGTATAGCTTCTAACCATGTACAGCTATTCTTTCTTCTCATTGTCATATGATAGAATTTCCTAGTTTATATTTGCTTCATGGTCACAAGGAGGACTTTCCTTCTTGTTGATTTTATTATTGCTTTTCATTTCATCTTACTTTTCATACTGATATGTACTGATTTGTTTTCACATTAGCACTTTTACATTAAGTAATAGTCTTGTAATAAACTTAGTAGACTAGGAATAGACTAGTAATAGACCTGGTTTTGTGTTCCTAAGTGATAACTTGGGTTATTCACAAAAATGTCAATGATGTAGCACTTATTTATGGAGGCAGGTAGAATGTTTTAATGTATATCATAATCAGAGCTCTGTGGCAGGAAGGTTAGAATAATATCTCACTTGAATTTGTATTAAAATAATGATTTTTAAGATTATATTGTTATAATGTGTTTTACAGACACATGGCCTTATTACTTGAGTACTTTCTTCTAATAATATATGATACCTTCATATTATTTAAATATAATTTCAAATGTACAGCTACAGATTTTAATATAGTATAGATTTCCTTAATCAAACAGTACATTTTTATAAATATATAGGTAGACATTTAATAGGCTAGAAGTTACCCAGCTTTGTAGTTGTTTAGTTTGTTAACCTCAGCAGTTAATTGTTGTCCTGGCATGCTTAAGTGAATTGTAAAAAGTATTTATAGATATTTCATATATGATCATAAAGAAGAATAAAGCAGAGTGTATAACAAACACTATCTCATTCTTTTACATAAATTTTAAGGTCATATGAAATGTTACAAAGGATTTTTGTATAGACAGAAATGCAATCCAGTGGCATTATTTTATAATGTATCCCACTCAAAAGAGTTCCTTGCTATTTCCTTTCAAACACCAAGTAATATAAACTAAAAAAGAGAGTTCTTCAAAATAGTACATCTTTTCTATACATGGACATAGAGAAGATTTATTAATTGTAATCACTTACCAATCTCTTTTAGGCTTTAAAAGAATGTGTAAAACAAAATAAAAACCAAATATACAGAAGTTTAAAGTACATATATGGTAAAGGCAAAAAATGTGGCAAGGTCTAAGACTAGGTTTTGGGAGAGAGGAGAAAAAAGTCTAGATTTACAGATTTTACCCCAATAGCCAAAGGGTTCTTTTAGCCAAGGTTAGCTGACACAAGCAAAAGCAAAGTGCCACAGCCATAAATCTGACTGGAAAAAGATCTATTGTCTCTTTCAGTTGTTACACTATATTGTAGCAGACTTTTTAAGATTGAATATTTCAGGAAATCTGAACATGCACCTTAAGTTTAATCTTTTTCTTATTGTCTGTACATATTAAAAGACTAACATATTAGGCCATGAAAACAACTTTTCAGTGACTAAGTCTCATTTGATATTTACCCTATATTTTTCTTCAAAACAAAAGCATTTTACTAAGCAAATATAACATATATCATTTATCAATTTTATAAAATCAAATCCTTTTGTATTACCCATTATACTTTTTATATTTGGGAGGCCATGGTTTACACATGAAGTTCTCCGAAATTAAGGGCATTCTCTGGAAGTTGCTATCTTTTGAGAAATATAACTAATGAACTGTATCTTAACAGGATATACATCAACCTATCAAAATAAGCCTTTCCTGAGAAATAGTTTCTTGCATGTCAACTTTTAAAATATTTATAAGAAAATTATGAATACAGAGTATTAATAAAAATGATAGTCATCAAATAATCAATTGTTATAACATGAATCAATGAAATCAGATAAGATAATAAGTCTTTATGACCAAAAATATAAACTCGAAAGAGTAGATAGACCCTAGTATGCAATTACCTCTATTCAGATTAGGCAATCCCATCAAGTTATACTGGTCAACAGGGTTAAGCTCATGAGGGAATAGGCCAGTAGCAATCAAGTGGACTAACATTGTCTTACACATCAGTTTTGATTGTACTATTTCTTATGCTACTTTGTGTCTGTTTGTTAATATGTTTTTGTGCTTTTACTTTTAAAATAAAAAAAATAAGAAAAAGAAATAAAGTGAATAAATAATTTTCTGACCAAAAAATGACCTATAGTTGGATCTTGGAGTTGTGGTGATGGTGGTAACAGAATTTGGATCTAAGACCTTTTCAAGCCTTTCTTTCTTTCCTTTCTTTCTTTCTTTCTTTCTTTCTTTCTTTCTTTCTTTCTTTCTTTCTTTCTTTTCTTTCTTTCTTTCTTCTTTCTTTCTACTTTCTATTTTTTTCTTTCAAATAGAGCTTTGCTAAGTTGCCCCAAATGTGCTCCAACTTGTTGTCCTCTGCTCAGCATTCTAGACTGCCGGGTTTACAGGTCCCTAAGAGCACTAAGAGCAATTACTGTTTGGATTTTCTTTAATCCAGGAGGAGGCATTGCAGTTTATATAAAGTAGATGAAGGTCTTTCTTTCTGTCTTGGTTACATTGTTTTCGTTGCTGAGACAAAATACCCAGCACCCAACATGAAGGAAGGAAATGTTTATTTAGCTTATAGTTCGTGGAGGTCTCAGTCCATATTTGGCTGGTTCTGATGCAAACTGGCACATGGCAGAGGGCAAATTGTTCATGGCAGCAGAGCACCGCAAAAGCAACCTTCAAAAGGGAGGACTGGCTGGAAGCAGCCTCTTTTCTTCCCTTGCATTGTAAACAGCCTACCCCCACCCAGGAGGTGTGTAGCTCTCACACAATTTCCATGCCCTCCTCTTCCCCAGGCTCAGGATGTGTACAAAGTAAGCACCTTAGCTTCCTCCTGAGTCACTCAGCCAAACCTCTAGATTCCCCAAGTTGACACAATGTATCAACCATAACATCTTCCTAAAACAGAGTGAAAGGACCTATACTTTTTCTAGTTAAAAGGTTCTATTATCAGTCTATTTAAAAAGAGTTCACACTTCAGTGCTAGTTAAAGGAAATCTGGAATGTACTTTATAATGTGATAAGTGCTACTGAATAAGGAGTTGTGGAATCACAGAAGTAATAGAAATCAATTCTGCTTGAAATACAGAGGAATATGTTGCAACTAAGGTGCCAAGTCAACTGAGACTTAACTAATGAACACTATCACGTCACAAAGATGTGTGGAAATATGCTAAATATGAGAAAGAAAACGGTATTTTTTAATCATCACAATATCAGTTAAGTATTTATTACCCTGATTTGGTAGATTAACATGATGAGGCTCAAAATCTTGTACAGGTTTTTTGAGTTAGGATTACAATGAAACTGTAATAGAAATGTTTTGATCCCAACTGTAATCTTCTTGACACTTCTTTTGACTGCTATAGTAATATTTGTGCACTGACATGTGCCAATAGATATAAAAAGCAGAAGAGAGATGTAGGGTACATTTACTTCCTTGGAGATGGACATGCTCTAAACAAGTAATGAAACATTAGAAAACTTGGCTGTGAGTAAAATACGTGAAAGTTTCTGCGCTCGATGGAAAATGGTGATGAAAATATTTTGATATTCATAGTGGCATTGAATTTGCATATAAAAATTTAAAATTGAAAATATATACATATATTACTCCAAAAATTCAAAATACGTACATTACTGACTATGAATCAATTAATATATTTTACTCCAAAAGATTAGAAAAACATCATTAAAGAGTTTCACTTTCAAATAATGATAAAATATTTGCATAAATGCAGTAACATTTGGAAGAAGAAGCAGACACATCAATCTGAAAAGACAGACATGGAATTTATGGGGGTCGGCTTTGCAGTTTACATGTGAGCTGCAGGCTTCCATGAGAAGACAACAAAGATTTTCAGAAGAGAGAATTGCACAAATAGCACTGTGTCCTAACAGTGGAAACTCTTCTCAGAAGAACAATAACACAGAACTATCAATGGGCATAATGAACCCTTAGAAATCTTTCAGAATCATACATTTAATGTATGAATTAATTCAGATCCCAAGAAGGAAAGGGGACAGAAGAGCTAAATTTACTGTAAATTGAGTTCTTTGATAGGAAATACAAGTTTATATTAATCTATAATATATAAATAAGTGAACTAGCACAGTGGTGGGAGTATCAGAAACCTTGTGTTAAATTATTAAGTATTTTAAATTTTGTATGACTAGAGAGGTATGACAAGTACCTTAGATGAGTCATCTTGAGCTTGACAAAAGAAATTCTTTTGGAAAATTTGAGCTGGAATGGAGAGTTGCCCTTTCCCAGGAAAAGGGCTTATTGCAAGCTTTATTTCATGAAGATAATGCAATGAAATATTTTCAACCCAATCTCACACATGTATTTTTTGAATAATAAATTCTCCTTCTTCACCATCATTCTGGACTGTCTGTCTTAACGCTGGCTGTTGAGCTGTACTCTAGGTGTACATGCCTTTTTCTTATATTTAGGTTTCTTCTCTGAAAATGGCCCTTACAGTCCCTTTTCAAATGAATTGCACTCAGATTACCAGGCAGATTCACACCATCAGTCCTGCCTACTCTGTACCCATCTCCAACTGCCGGGATCTCTCTTTACTATGTAACTGGTGCCTGTGACTGAAACACATTCAGGTTTTCCATCTGAAAGGTATCATTTCTTACCAGAGATAAGTGTTTTGTATGTTGTAAAATGTACTCTTTTTTGTACTACTTTCCTAAAATTAAACCCTACTGAAAAAATATGCTGAAATTAAAATAGCATGGCACTTCGATAAATATTTTACTATCTTCATCTATCTGTATGTAAATACAAAAACAGTTTCAGAAAAATGTAAAGTAAAACCTTGAAATAAAATAATTCCTTGACATTTCTTTGGATAGTGTCTACATTTTCTCTTATTCTTCAGTTATTTTGAAAGAAAATGAAATTATATAAATAGAAAGTTCATAACACACTCTATCACTAACTAGTTACTTAATGGTTGTCAATTCAGTTCTTTGAAATAAGAATAATCCTCATGTAATGGAATTCACAAATGGACTGGGACATTTTTAAGAAGGATTACTAAACACAACTTACAAACTGGTAATGAAGACCTGGACTGCCCCACATTTGCATCTGTTAGAAGAGTTTAAACTCGCTAACCATGTCAGATCATCAAATGATGGGAACCTGCCACTAAGAACAAATCCCAAGGAGAGTGTTTCTATGTAGATTATGTTTATCTTTTCATATCCACATTCTCAATGGACTAGGGGCTTCTATGTTTGTCAGGAGTATGTTTACACTCCTTTTTCATTGAAAACTAGACTCAGTATATGATGTAGATTATAGGTACATAGATATTAAACATGACTTTGCTAAAACCATCAGATATCAGAGCAAAACTAACATACGAAACATAGAAGAGAGAGTCTTCAATACATCAATAAACACCTTCAGTTGTGGCATCACCTAAGATGCATGGCTAAAAATGTATAATAAAAAATGTATAATTAGCATCCAATAAATGTACAAGAGCAATGCTCATCAAAGAAATAGCTGTAGCCAGAGGCAAGATAGTGGTACCTACTAGCAAGGGTCTTGCCTGGAAAAAGATGTAGTGGAGTAGAAAGTACAGGGGCTTTCAGCAAAGATGGAGGTACCAGTGTTAAGTTGTCTGTCAGACTGGGCAGAGGCTACCACTGGAAGCGGAAATGTGAAAGGAAGTAGTATAACTTGATCTGCGCAGAAACTGATGCTAAGGAATATAAAGGAAAGACACATGCCAATGCAGAGCAGCAGATAGATTTAGAAATATAGGGGACATTCTACACCTGATGAAATTTATGTAAGGAAGTTCAAGTTTAAATTTTGACTTCAATGAATTAGTGGGGCAAACTTAGTGTACAGTATGATTTACCATCTCATTTGGAAACAAATACTTTCCAAAGTCCCATTTCAATTAATTGGGGGCATATTTTATAGACATTTCATAAAAAGAACTCACAGAAAAGTCATTACTTCATTAGTCATACCGTTTGCTGCCCACCTGAAGTAGTTCCATGGGAGTTTGTCTCACACAACCAACAGCTGCAAGGCTCTGGTGAGTACCCAGTGACATCAATGTGTGCCCTTGATTTTCTTTCCTACTTAAAAACTAACTGACAAGGAACTGAGTCAGTGCTGCTATGAGGAAATGCCTACTTCCATTTACCTTTATGATACTTTAAATTTCATTACCTGGAAACTTTTTAGATATGACTCATGATACTGTTTTGCTTTCACATATATTTGTAAAAGTAAAGGAGGATGGCTTATTTCCTTGTCCACTTGTGAGTAATGCAAAGAATCCCATTAGAATTATAAAGCAATGCAACCCTCATTTATCATGTATCACTCTACAAAGTATCATGAACAGGAATGTCAAACTGATACAAATGAAAACAAGCCCAGTAAGAGAAGCTTCAATATTATAGTTAATAACTAGATGTTATTGATATCTTAATACAACATATTATTGTAATAATTAATATATTACTGCTATGTATTCTTTATGGAATTCTACCTTCATAATTAATACATATGGAAATTTAAGTAGATATCAAAGATAAAGGCATATTTATAATATTAATATCTATAGTTAGCATCTTGTTCACAATATTTTCTGGTTCATCCACCAATTAGAATTTCATCAAAACATGATGTCAACCAATTCACTATTTCACTTTTGAATTAAATGTCAAAAAATAAAACTTAATTGCTTATAGTATGGTATTTGCTAATCAGGACAGAAATTCCCTGAGTATAGGCAACCAGTACACTTGGTTAGGTAAGTAACATTATATCAATAAGCACAATTATGATATAAACACTTATAAATTATACTTAAAATACTAATGAATATAAATACATATAAGTTCCAGTCACCTTTTCTGTTTTGTTTGTTAATATTGAAAGGAATATAATGTTTGAGTGCATTGGTTAATTATTCATCTGGTTGGAATATTTGTTATGTATATTGATAATAGATTATCTTGGACATGTTATTTAAATGTTTATTTTGTTATTTTTAATCATCCCATGGAATAATGAAATTGATGCAGATATCACAGGGAAGCTGTAAGAAGTTAGGTAAAATATGTGAGCCTAGGTCTAACATATTCAATTTTAAGAAACTTGATGAGGATTTCTCTTTAGTGCCAGGGGCCTATTAACAATAACTTAAAAAAAAAAAGACGACTTTAAAAGAATTTCATGGGAAGTCCTTCTTAGAGCAATAATACACATACACAAATAAGCACATTGCATACACACACACTAAAATAGATATATACTTGGAGAAGGTAGAAGGAACTCTATTTTTAGGTGACATAGCTGTCTGTACAGAGAACACTAAACAATCAACAGTAACCTTATGGAACATAACAAAAGTGTAAGATATAACATCAATATGCAAAAAAATATTTCCTATGTGCTACTGATAAAAAAATACGGATTATAATGTTACATAGATCTATACCTTCTTTTTCTTTGGAACATACTATATCACTTAGTCTATATAAGATTTAAATAATTGCAGAAGGCTAAATGTAGAAATATAGCAGTTGAGTTACTTAAAACAAAAGAGTCTTTAGTAACTTTTTCCTATACTTATCATTGTTTCATATTCTACATATATTGATCTTACAATATATATTATTTTTATTTTTACATGGTGGCTTGATTTTTCTAATTTTCCTTAGTGAAGTGAATTTCATGAAACGTAAGTTTAACCATTTTGAAACGTGCAATGCAGTGGCATTTAGTGCATTCATTAAAGTGTGCAACTAATATCTCCAAAATATTTTCAGCACTCTCAAGAGAAAACTTGCATTCATTATGCCTTCCAATCTCATTGTTCTCTTAGCCTAACCTTTAGCACCAACTGATATTGCTTCCATGTCTAAATATTTATTAAATTTAAGAATTTCACAAAAAATGCAGGTATACAATGTATAATTGCTAGTTTGGATCCTGATATAAAGCAGACACCTATGTGTGAAAGACCTGGCCTCTAGGTTGGTGCTATTAGGAGGTGGTGGAAATTTTAACAGGTGAATCAGAGCTTTTCAGGACATTGGGGGTGTGCCTAGGGACTGAGAGCCTCTTGTCTCTTTACATTTCTGTATTTCCTTGGCATAAGGAAAGCATTTTCCTCTGCTACATGCTCTTGCCAGTATCATGATATAATGCCATAAGCCCAAAGCAAAGGGGCCAACAAATCATGGACTGAACCTCTCAAATAGCCAAAATATATTTTTATCTTTGTAAGATAGTTACATAACATATATACTATAGAAACAGAAGTCTGACTAATATAGTGACATTTAGTTTCTGTATTCTGTCATGAAGAATGATGCTTTTGACTTTTTGACCAGTTCTATCATGGGTCAGAGTCCATTCTTCTCTATGGGTAAATAATAGTTTGTTGGTTACAGACACAATTTTTTCATTCATCTTCTATTGGATACCTCAATGGTTTTCCTTTCATGACTGTAAAGGTAAGGCCTTTTTGAATATTTGAGTTCAATATTAGTTTATATGTTTTTTTAAAAATTACTGTGAACATATAAATAGTATCAGGATTGCTATAGCATACACTAATACCAGGTTTAAAAATATAATCTTTTGTATTATTAAAAACATAAAAGTTAAAACTTATATTAACAATTTCAAAATATATTAATGTTTTGAATGTCTAAAACCTGAAACTAAACACTGAAAAACAAGACTCATTTCCCCTTTATTCCAAGCCATTTTTATCTTTTTCATAAACTAGAATATTTCAGATTCTACGTGGAAATAGTTTTATGCAGTATTTCTCTTTTTGATTGTGATTGATCATTTCATTTAGCGTAATATCTTGAAGCTTTGTGAATTTGTGGTCATATAACAGACTCCTTTATTTCCATAGGTGGAAGAATTTCCATTGTATGAATCATGGGAAGACTCTAAGTCCCAGGGATCCCAGAGACCTTCACTGAGCTTCCCAGGAAGGGAAAGTCTCTGTGCTCCATCTCCTACCATTATAGGAGTGACTCTGAGTCTTGGGGAACCTCAGGAACTTTGAAAATTAGAAGGAGCAAAATGCAATGTCAGACCTTCACCTCGCTGAGAATAAGACCAGGAGACATCAACAGAAATCTTAGAATTGACACACCCAAAGTTTCTGAAATGAGAGCAACTTATGTAAAAAAACAAACAACAACAGCAATAAAAACCATCAGGCTATAAAAGCAATGAGATCAGAAATAACCTCTCAAGTAAAAAAGAAATGACCATAATGAAAGAATTACTCAGCATATCAAAAGAAGACATAAATAAAAAAATAGAAGAGCAAAGAAAAATGATTGAAACCTTGAGAGAACAATGAAGGAAATAATTAGAATTCATGAAACAGATTCAAAGTGATACTTAGGAAAATAAAAATTCCATTGAGCACTGGCAAACAGCTTGAATGAAACTGAAGATAGATTTTCAGAACTTGATGACACTATTGCAGCTACTCTTTTCAAAGGGAAAGATCTATTGAAAATAACAAGGAAGCAGAAAGTCACAATTCAAATTCAGAAAGGTTATGCAAGGAAAAATAGTATAAGACTGATAGGTATCAATGGAAAAACAGGAGGTAAAATGAATGACATTAAAAAGACTATTTGCAGAAGAAATAGCCGAAAATTTCTCAAGCATGGGAAAATAATCTGACTTACAATAAAGTGAGGCATATAGAACTCTAATTAGCCATAATCAAAATAAATGTACACCCAGACATAATAATCAAGATACTAGAAATGAAAAAAAGAACAGAATATTAAAAGCTGTTAAAGAAACATCACCTATAGAAGGAAACCCATTAGAAACAGTAGATTTCTCAACTCAAGCCATCTGGTCAAGAAGAACTTTGAGAGAAGTAATTCAGGCTCTGGAAGAAAATAGCTTCCAACACAGATTGATGTAAACTGCAAACCTACCTTTCAATCTTTTAATGCAGAAATAAGACACTTCCACAGTAAAGAACAAATGAAGAAATTCATAAACACGAAACAAATCCTAAAAGAGTACCGAAAGTTTTCTGGAATGAGATTAAAATAACCACAGTACCAGGAATAAAAATAAAAAGGAAACAACAGGCAGAGAAAGAAATTAAACGGAGGAGGAAATTAGGGAACCAACAGTAGGAGAATAATATGACAAACATAAACCAATACATATCAGTAATAACTATTAATGTAAATGGACTCAATTTACCAATCCAAAGAAACAGACTAGCAGATCAAAAAAGAAAATCCAACAATATACAATATAAAAGAAAGACTTTTAACTCAAAAGGAAATTGATAGACTAAAAATGAAAGGATGGAAATCAATACCCCATGTAACAGGAAACCAGAAAAAAGTAGGAATGAATATTCTGGTTGCAGACAATGTGAACTTCAAACCATGAACGATCAAAAGAGATAAATAAGGTCATTACATACTTGTTATGAGAAAAGTCCAAGAGAAAGACACAAAAATTATAAATATATATGCACCAAATATACAAACACCCAATTATATAAGGCAAATTTTAAAAAATCAAAAAAGCAGTAACACAATCATGACAGGGGACTTTAACACTTCCTTGTCACAAAGAGAGTAGGTCAAGCACACAAAAAATCATCAAAGAAATCACAGAACTAAACCACACTTTTGAATAAATGGACTTAGTAGACAGTTACAGAGTATTCCACCCAAGAACATTAGAATACACATTCTTCTCAGCTGCACATGGGACATTCTCTAAAATGGACCAAATACTAGCACACAGAACATGCTCAAGTAAATGCAAAGGAATTGAAATTATCCATGCATATTATCAGACCATATTTCAATGAAACGAAATAATTGACAAAAGAAATCACAGCAATTCATAACATATGTAAATTAAACACACCCTCCTGAACAACCAATGGGTCACAGATGAAATTGATGAAAACATTAAAAAATATTTACAATCAAATAAAAATGCAGATACAACTTACCAGAACCTCTGGGACAGAATGAAACTAGTTCTCAGAGGAAAATTTTATAGTGCTGAATTCCCATATCAGGAAAACAGAATAAGCACAAATAAACAACCTTATGGTGCACTTTATGCTTCTAGGGAAAAAAAGCAAGTCAAGCTCAAAGCCCAAAGAAGCAGGAAATTATGAAGATTAGAGCATAAATTAATGCAATTGAGGCTGAGAAAATGATACAAAGAATTAATGAATCAAAGTTGGTTCTTGAAAAAAATAAATAAAATTGATAAACCCCCAGCTAACCTTATCAGAAAAGAAATCACTCAAATCTATAAAAAAGGAAAGTGTGAAATCACCACAGATCCTGCAGAAATTCAGAAGATCTTTAATAGCTACTTTGAAAATCTTTGCTCTCCTAGGATGGAAAACACAAGAAAAAGAGATTTCTACGTATATACGAATTTCCAAGGCAAAGTGGATCAAAGTTCTAAATATTAAAACAGAAACACTACATCTATTGGAAGATATCTATTGGTATAAGTCTTGAAGACATAGTGGTAAGCAGAGAGTTCATGAACAAAAACTAAACTACATAGGAAATATTTCAAAGAATCAACAATTGGGATCACATCTTATTGAAACGTTTTGCACGTGAAAAATAATCACCAACAGAGTAAAAATAAAACTCAGGAACTGAGAAAAATTTTAGCCAACTGTCCTTCTTACAAAGGACTTTTATCTAGAACATATAAAGAATTAAAGAAAAGAAAATGAGCCCCCAAATTCAGAAACCTAATACAAAAATGGGCATCTGAAATGAATACATGCTTCTTGGGTAAAGAAATATAAATGATGTATAAATATATAGAATAATGTTCAACATGATTACTCATTTGAGAAATGCAAATTAAAACAACATTGAGGTCCCATCTCATCTGAGAAAGTATAGATATCATCAAGAATTCAGCCAATAACAAATGCTAGAGTTGTTGCAGGGAAAAAGAAATTCTGACAATCAGCATCTCCACTGTTGATGGGAGTGTATACTGCGGCAACCGCTGTGGGAACCAACTTGGAGACTCCAATAAACTAGGATTAGGGACACATTTAACCCAGTTAAATAATACCCCTTTGGGTATTATTCCAGAAGAACTAAAAATGTCATACCACAGCAATATATGTGCACCCATGTTTACTGCAGCACAATTTCTATCAGCTAAATCATGGAAGCACCCCACAGGTCCATCGACTGAGGAATGGATAAAAACATGTGACACTTTTATACAGCGGAGTATTATTCAGCTACAAAGAAGCAGAAGCTCGAGGCTTTTACAGGTAAACGGATGCAACTAGAGTCCACACTCATAAGTGAAATAAATCAGACCCACACATGTAAGCATCGGATTATCTCTTTAACGTAAAAACTTAAAAGAATAAATAAAATTTGAATGGTACAATAGATATTGTGAAAGGGAAAGAAACTGCTCAAAAAGAAAGAACAACTGGAGTGAGGAAAAGAAAAACAGAAAGAATGCATAAATATATATTTATGCATACGTGTATAAATATTATATATTTATTGTACGTCACATTAAAAAATAAAAATGCAGAAATAAAAGTTTAGGAAAATCATCAATTTAAAGGATGGGAAAAAGTGAACTAATGTTTATCCCAAGGAAAATAAGAAAAAAAAAATATATATATATATTTGATTTGTTGGAAGTTAATACTTAATTGTTTGCTCAGTCTTTCATGCCTATATCTGGTAATCTGAATAACTACTTTGAAGATAACAATATATAATACAACAGACATTGTTCATTTCCTATCACCTTGCTGTGAAATTTTATACCACTTTTATTGTTTTTGTTTTTATGTCTTTGTTTTTGTTATTTTATTTTTCTTCTTTTCTCTTCAAATTAAAAACGTTTCTGTTTCAACCTCTACATAACTATGATCTAATTTGTAGAGTTGCAGTAACACATAGCCAGTTTAATTTTCCTTTAAATAGTTCATTCTATTATTTTGTATTAGCACAAATTTGCATAATTACACTTTTTAATAACAGTTAAATATTGGTTGGTGAAAATATATATTGCTTAACCACGCAGTAGTTTGAAGAGATATATACTTTTAATTTTTAATAATTTATACTTCATTAAGCATGTTAAAATTTATTTCATGCAACACTGGTGTAAAATCAACCCAGCTATTATTGGTGGTACTCTGTTTAAAATTATATAACATGAGGCAGTAAATATGTTGCTGAGAGAATTATTTTGAAAAATTAGAAGCTTTCCTTTGCAAAAATGTTTCCTTTTATGCTCTAGCTTCCACTCAGCATAATATATATGTTTTCTTTCATTTTCTGTGGAATAAATATTAGTTCACTTCTTCCCATCGTTTCAATTGATGGTTTTCCTAAAGTTTTATTTCTGCATTTTTAGTTTTTAATGTGACATCATTTTAAAGTTTCGTCACTGAGGTCATTATAAACGTTTCACTGGTTTTATATAGAAGAGAACCATATGTAATACACCATTGTTAATTTCTTATCATCTTTTTGAAATTCCATATCATTTTAATTGTTTTGTGTTATTTTGTTTTTGTTCTTTTCTTTTTAAAATATAAAAAGAAGAAATTCCATTGTACGTATACCAACGTTTTTCTACTGATCCATCAGTACATATACCTTCAAGTAACCTTTACCCCCTGGCTATTTGAGAATAAACATGCAAAGAACACTCTAGTCCAGATATTTGTGTAAGATCATATTTTGAACTTGGACACTTAAGCAGTGACTAAAATTTATAATACATGTTTAAAATTTGAAAAACTCACTATAGCAAACCATACTTTAATACTAATCCCCTCAAATATCCCATATCACTTTGAAAACATTTATTCTTGCCACTTTCTCAAGCAGTTCTGAAAGTCCTCTTTCAGGACTATCTGTATGAGTTCTTGTTCTTCTGCAAACTCAGAACACGAAAGGTAAATGTCCTGAATTAATCTGGGACATCTAAGCAGCTCTGCCAGCACAATAAAAGATCTTCACAAAAGAAAATTTCCAAAACTGCTTCAGAATGTGACAAGAATGACCCAGGAAGCGAGCTGAAAGGTAGCGGGAGTCCTTTGAGGAGAAGCAATAATGAGGTGTCTTTTGCTGTAATAAAATTTTGGAAATTTAAACCTCTGTATATGTCTATCCGACCTCACCTGTTCCAAAATGTTATCGCTGGATGATACGATAGTTTTGTTTTAACTGATTTTGTAACTGTTATACTGTATTCTATAATAGGTGCACAATTTTAAATACTCATCAACAATGCATAACTGTTCCAATTCCTGCACAACCCAGCCAACATTCATAATTTTCTGTTGTTATTGTATGTTTTTATACTGAGCATCCTAATAAACATATGGTGATCTTTCATTGCAATTTTGGTTTTAAATTTCCTAATGATTAATGATGTTCAGCATTTTTTCGTATATCTCTTGGTCACTCATATTTTATTTGAAAACATATCTATTGAAGGTATTTGCCCATTTGTAAATTTTTGTTCCCATTGCTACATCATAGGGGATTTTCTATGCTGTACATCTTTAGCTGCTCCTCACACACTTCACTGAAAGTATTTTCTCTTATTCTGTAGTTGTCTGTTTCACTATGTTCAGTTATTCCCTTACTGTGCAAATGTTTTAAAATTTGATGGGGTGTTGCTTGTTTTGCATTTGTTGCTTGAGTTTTGGGCTCAATCTCCAAGTGATCATGTCTCAATCCAATGTTTTAATGCTGTTTCATGTGTTTTATTTTAGGAATTGTATCATTTCAGATTTTGCATTTGGATGTTTAACTCATTTTGAGTTAAATTTTATATCCGGCATAATGTAAACATCCAATTGTATATTTTATGTGTGGATATCTATTTCCTCCAATGCAATTTATTGAGAAAATCTTTCCTCCATTGTGTAGCCTTAAAACTGATTTATATATGGGCTCTGTCCTTTGTCCCGCTACTCTATATGTGTTTCTTTATGACAGTGCTGTATTACTCTGATTACTGTGAATTTGTATTATGGCTTGAAACTGAGATATGAAATATGTCCTCTTCATTTTCAACGTAAGTTTGTAACATGACTCCATAGAGATTCAATAATAAAAATTTTTCCCATTGCTGTAAAACAGAAATTAGTTTTTTCTCATTCCTATAAAACAAATTTTCAATTTTGATAGGAATTTTTTTCGAATCTGTAGATTACCTTTGGTAGCACATTATTTTTAATGTTTTTTTTTAATTTATGAACACAGTGTCTTTCTATCTACACCTTAAATTCTTTTGGTAGGATTTTGAGCTTTCACTGTAAAAAGTGATAATTAACAAATTAATGAAAGCTTACTTTAAAAAAATTATTACAGTAAAATACACATTGTCATTAATCATCCTCAAAATACCCTCCCCCCCCCTCCGTTTTGAACTTACAGATTCTGTGGTATTTGCTCCTCTCCAGGGCAGTTTTGGAAATCCCTTCTGTGTGTATTCATGAAATAGGACCAAAGTTACGATGAAGGCTGCTGCTGAGTACCATCCAATGGAAAGTGTGGTTCACTGAAATGTTAGTCTGTTTTCGTTCACCTTATGGA
The DNA here is from genome assembly GCA_004027595.1 of Dinomys branickii. Lineage (NCBI taxonomy): Eukaryota > Metazoa > Chordata > Mammalia > Rodentia > Dinomyidae > Dinomys > Dinomys branickii. The sequence continues at coordinate 156,566 of PVLD010002151.1, forward strand.
TTGTACGGGGCATACTTTGACTTCTATCTCTTCCCAGATGTGGAGTGAGCAAGAAAAGCGTTTTTGAATCAGGTCAGCACATCAAACCATCATGATGGCATAGCTAAAGTTATAAGAAAGAACTTCCAGAACTGCTTCAGAAAGTAGCATTATAAAGACCAGCCAGAGGGGCATTTGCCTATAATCCCAGTACTTGAGAGACTGAGGCAGGAAGATTGCCATGAATTCAAGGCCAGCCTGGGTTGCATAGTGACTTCAATGCTATCCTGAACTTCATAGACACTGTCTCAAAAGAAAAAAATTAGCAAGTATGCTTGGATGAGTGTAGTTGAAGCAATGGGGTAGAACTTTGTGGGGAATTATGACAATGTGTGTTTTACTGTAGTTTTAAAACATAACTTAAACTCACGTCATGTTTTAATCACACTTCATAGAAATCTTTTGCTGATTTGGTGAAGTTTGTCTGCTACTACTGCCAGCCATCATCGTCTGATGCTGGGACATCGTAGGTCACTTCTACCAGGTGCTGACTGCTGTTGGTAGTCTCCATCGGCTGCTGGACTCTAGCTTTTCAGTGCTAACAGTTCCGAGTATTTCTTGATCTTTCTTTGAAATGACCACTCTGTCAACAATACTCAGAATAAAAGTCCTATGTAGACTTGTAGGACTTTTGGGATCCATGCTTCAAGCAAGTTTACAGGGCTAGCAAAATAAATCTTTTCACAAGGTTCATGCTTTAGTCTTGTACAACTCTTAGACTAAAATTCAGGTCATGGCTAGGAATGGTTGTTCATGTAGTATCTACAAGCCTATTTAACTGAAGGCCAAAGCTAAAAACCTGCCGTGAATATGGTTTATGTAAGTAGGGGGCCAAGATCCTTCCTTTCCTCTTATTAGCCATGTCCAAATGCTCCGTTCCTTCCCCCAAAACCAACAGCATTATCTGAAGTATTGGCAGCGCAGAAGGCACTGTATTGTCTGGCTGCATTTATGCTGCAGTAGAAAATGGTAGTTTGTGAGCTGGAGGGCACACTGCTGGATAGGCAGGGAGGGAAATAAAGCAAGATGTCCCAGTTCATGGGAAGCAGAGGATGAAGGAGAGGAGTGTGATGCCTGCTGCCAGGATACGTCCCCCCTCAGCCAGCACAGGGAACGGGGATTGGCTGCTCCATTTGTATCACAGTAAGAGAGCAGCTTGTCTCTCCTCATATACGCAGTAATTTGGGTATTCTTTTATAACAGTGGAAACGAGTGCTGTTTCTCTTTGTAATGAATCAATATGTCTCTTAGTGATTTTAAAAATACATCTTTCCAGATGTGTTAGAACAATTGTTTGTGAAAATACTTAATAAATTATATTGGCAATTCTTAGTAATGTTTCTTATCAAGTATACACACCCCTGTGTGTACTCACCCCTGATATAATTAGTTTGTATACTTTGTGTTTGATTTAATCATTGTGAGGATATTTTCCAATACCAAGTATACTTTATAAATGAATGATCTAACTCCTTCAAATTTTAACTCTTTACTGCATGCACAATTAAATAATATAAATATTCATGAATATAAAGTGTCCTAGTAATGATTTTAAGTTTTAGGCATTGTCTTTTTTACCCACCTGTTGTTACTTTTCTAGAATCATAATAGCAATGTTTTAGAATATATATTGGTTCTACTGGAAAAACTTATCACAATTAATAAGTTACACCATCTAAAGACAATTTGCTCTTTTATCATTATAGATATAGAGTGCATCTACTAAATAAATACCTGTAATTTAATTTTGCAGGATTCTTTTATGATTCAAAATGTTTTCTCCTATTTTGTATCAGCTAGTGAGAATTTTCTCTATGGAATAAGTTTGTTTTATTTTTAAATTTCAAATATATTGTTTATTGCATGGCTTTAAAAAGTTGCTAAATAGCTGTTTGTGTGCATTTTCCTCTGAAATTTATGGCAGGTTTATCAAGGTTGTGATAAACTAGTTAATATATGTCAAGAGAATGTCTGTCACATTGTAGCTGTGAAGTGAGTAGATTTTTATTGTTAGAATCCGAGTAAATTTCCCGCAATTAAATAATGATACTAGAATTCTTCAAAATTGTATTATGATGTCTTTAGTTTAAATTTGTTTGCTTTGTTTTGGCAGTGCTCAGGATCAAACTGATGGCCTCATACATGAAAGGCAAGTTATATAGCACTGAGTTATAAGCTCTGCCCGTGTCCTCTTCTTAATTTGCCTTTCATATGCCTGCTACTTTCTGTCTTACTACAAAAAATGGTGGAAAAATCCTTTTGAAAATTTGTAATCATTTTTATTATGTGTTTGCAGTACGTAATGCTTATATTCCTTGTGTAGAGTACATAAATATAACAATATATATGGAATACTTCATGAATTTGCATAGGAACCAGGCTAACCTGTGTATCATTCTAACTTTTAGTGTAGGTGCTAGTAATGAGAGCACTGGAAAAGTCTTAAGAATATCATAAATTAACTACAAGCAAAGCTGTATTTCTATGTCTTTATCGTATCAGAATTTGGTTAGGAAAGGGAGATAAAAGAATTGAGGCCCATGATTAAACTTTGTGGGTGTTTAGCATGTAATAGACACGTAATTGAATTACAGACAAAAATGTCTCAAGGAATCATTGTTTCTGAAGAATATAGCATGCAATGCTACTATGAATTAATTGTCCTCAAAAAACATTCATTTGGTTGTATTCTTTTGCAATTAACTCTTTTAAATTATTTAAATTAGCATGGATGTCATTTCTAATGTTGCCACCAGAGTTATCTCATTTAAAATTTTTAATGATTAAAATTTAAAGCTGTTAAAAATTTCTCATTTCCAGCAAAAACCTGCTCACTAGTGACTTTACATTAATTTGTGATGTCATAGAGACCTTAGCTTGGTTTTTCTTTAGATATTCTAAATTTCTCTTTTTCAGTGGAAAAATGGAAGAATGCTTTCATAAGTGACTGTCTCATTTGGTAATGTGTTAGCAGTTAGCTGAATGAATATTCTAGAAGAATGTTGATTCCCCTAATTGTCTGGGATGTTTTCTTAAAATGCACATCTATGAGATTCTCCCCATATGCTGAATCAGTATTTGGATGTAGAACTCATGACTTTGAATATTAAGTTGCTTTCTCAGGTTCCTCTTTTGCACAGTAACATTGAGAACCACTAGGTCTATTACAATTCACAAGCTAAAAATAGATTGCCTCTGAGAGTTGGCATTATTTCATTTTATTCTATGCAAATTACCTGTCCACAGAAATAGAATTATCCTGGCAATTCCCACTGTTGCAGTAAGAATTACATGAAAGATATATGAATGATAATTTATGAATGATAATTTATAATAAATCAGAAGCCAAAATTGGAGCTCATAAAAAATGGATACTTAAAACTACAAAAAACAGGCCAAGGATATAGCTCTGTGGCATAAGTGCCTGCCTGGTAAGTGCAATGTCTTCAGTTCAACTCCTGGTAATAAAAAAAAAAAAAAAACCTAGAAAAAGAAAATGAACAAAATGACAATAACATATCTTTCATTAATAATTCTAAATATAAATACTATCAATTCTCAAATAAAGGTTTGAAAATGGAAGGAGGGATCAAAAACAATGTGCTTGCTACAAAAAGTTCACGTGTCCAATAAAGACATGCACCCACTGAAAATAAAATAATAGCAAATATTATTCTAAGCAAGAGAAACTGGAAAGCAAGAAAGAGTAATTAGCCTTATAAATACAAAAGCTTTTCAGATAAAATATAAGAAACAAATAAATCACCTTATAATGATCAAAGAATCATTTTATGAAAGCAATATGATTATAAATGCATCTGTAATTAAAAAATCAGGGCACACAATTTCATAAGCATTATTAGAATGAGAAAGATAGGTTGCAATACAAAAATAGTGGGAAACTAATGCTCCATTCTACCAATGATTAGATCAGCTGACAGAGTAATAAAGAAAGAAATATCAGCATTAAACTCCTCTACAGATTAAACAGCATTAGACATTTATGAAACTTTTTTTCAAAAGCTACAGAATACATATTATTTCCATCGGATACGGCTCTTTTTCTAAGATAGACTATACACTAAACCGCAGAATAAGTTTGAATGACATAAGATTATATTGTGTATCATTTATCACAATGGAATGAAACTAAGAGAAAGCCACAAGAGCAACTTTCGAAATTATGTGCAACAATGGAGACTAACGGGCACATTTTTGAACGATCAGTGGAACACTGAAGAAGTCAGAAGGGAAAGCAAAAACACTTCTTGCAACAAATTAGAGTGAAATACAACATACTAATTCCTGTGAGACGCAGAAAACAGTGCAAACAGAGAAGTTCATAACAATAGACATCTACATTTTTAAAAACGTAAACAACTAAATGATACATTTCATAGTCTTAAAAAAGCTATGTTTAAAAGGGGAAGTAGAAAGAAGACATTATAATAGACCCAATAGAAATTCAAAGGGTTGCCAGTTTATTTTGAAAACTACGTGTTAAGAAATTAGAAAATTTAAATCAGTAGACAAATCTTTGAACATATATAACCTACTAAAATTGAACCAACTTGAATAGATGAATAACAATTAAGGGGATTGAATGACTAACAAAATGTCTTCCAACAAAGTAAAGTGTAGCAATTTGTGGTTTCACTGCTGAATTTATGAAAGTTTTAAAGAATCAGTGCCAATGTTTCCCAAACAATTGAATAAATTTCAATAGAAGGGATCCATTCCAAAGTCATTTTACGAAGCCAGGTGTTACTATTACCCAAGCCTGACAAGGACACAACAACAACAATAATAAATGAGAGACAACTAAGGACAATCACCCTGAAGAACATGCATTCAATAATCCTCAATAAACTACTAGCCAATAGAAAGCAAACACCCATCTAAAAGATAATATAACATATATATGTCCTTATACATATATCACATAAAGAGAAAGAAGAATTGTATAAGCATCTCAATATGCATAAATATACTTGACAAAACTCAGAATCCTTTTATGATAAAAGTGAGAAACAAATTATGCATAAAAGGATTATATATACCTCAACATAATAATAAAGATGTATAGTATGCTCCATAAATGCACATAACTTTATAAACATATGTGGGTATGACAAATTCATAGCCAACATATTACAGAATGGAGAACATTGAAATAATTTCCTCTCAGAGCAATATGAGGATATTGTCTATGACTGCTCTTAACTAAGGTAGTTCTGGAAGTTATATCCAGAGCAATTTGGCAAATGAAAGAAACATAATAAAAATAGGAAAATAGGAAGTTAAATAATCTCTGTTTGAGATGATATTTTATCCATAGAAAATCTTAGATTCCACTAAAATTCTATAAAAACTAGTCAATAAATACAGCAAAATGTCAGAATACAAAATCAACATACAAATTCCATGTATTTTGTAATTATCAATAATGAATTCCCTGAGAAGGAAAACATGAAAGCAATCTCTTCCATAATAGCCACAGAGATGCCTAGGAATAAACTTATCTAAAGAAAGTAAAAAAATAAAAAAACTATTACTCCCACAAAATCACAAAACTGAGGTAAAATCCCAAAAGATGAAAAGACCTCCCAGGTTCCTGGATTGCCCCAACCAATCTATATATTCAGTATAATCCCTATCAAACCATGAAAGCTTAAAAAGTCCTATAATTTACACGGAAACATTAATGACCCAGAACCATCAATGAAATTCTGAGCGGGAAGTTCAAAGCTGAAAGCAACATAGTACCTGATTTTAAGACGTATGACAGAGACACAGTAAAAAATCTAAAATGATACTGGTAAAATAAAAATGCACAGACCAATTTCACATAATATCAGACACAGATATAAATGCACATTTGTACAGCTACCTGATTCTCAATGAAGTTCCCAAAAACATACATTTGAGAAAGAATAACCACTTTAACAAATGGCTCTGGGTAAGCTAGATATCCGCAACAAAAGAATCAAACTTGACCGTTACCTCTCGACCTGTACCAAAATCAACTCAAAATAGATCAGTGATCCTGGTGTATAAGACCTTAGTGTCTGAGACTTCTGGAGGAGGGCAGAAGGGTAATACTTGGTACAGGTAGTGATTTTTCTTACTAAGAATCTAAAACCACAGAAAATAAAATAAAAAAGGACAAATGGGATAATATCAGAGCAAAAGTTTCTGTGATAAGAGAAGAAAGATAGAAAGACATTATCAGTGCATGATGTACCCAAGTATGTAAATACAAAGGTGAACCCCATCATTTGTGGATTACTACTACTAATAATTATTAATGTTAATATGATTTCTAATGCTCTTTAAAATTTAGAAATTATAAATTTAGAAATTACTTTTTCTATACATATTTGTCCTGGTGAAAAAATATTAAAATCTTGTACTTTTCTTTTTATTTTATTATCCGATTCTATGATATTCTGTATGCTGAGTGATCTTAGTTATTTGGTGAAGGTGAATTCATTACATGATGTTTTAGACACAGAGTACCCAGAATTTGTATTGACTTAGCATTTGTTTTCTGGAATGTTGTAACTTTGCCAATTATGTCTATGATTTTGTGAAAGTTTCTTAATTTCTTTAAGCATCACTTTATTAATTTAAAAATTAGAAAAAGTGAGGATCCTACTCTTATTTAAGAAAGCTTAAAATAAATCCTGAAGGAAAAAACTTTCAGGAAAGATTTACTTTTATAAATTTTCATAGGAAATAATAGGTTTTATGATAAATGCTATAAAAATTTTAAAGATATTAAAAATAAAGATGTTAAAATGTTTTAAAGTTCTAGTTAGAGAAAAGATTGAATTGATATGTACATATAGTGACTGTAAGCTAGGAATGGTGATCCACATGTGTAATTCAGGCACTCTGAGACTCTGAGGCCAGGGGATGATAATTTCAATGAAGTCCAGAGTGGACCCTTTCCAAAATTAAAAAAATAAAATAAAAGAGAAGGGAATCTAGCTTATTACAAAGAGCTTGGGTTCAATCCTCCACTACTACAAAAATTAATAATAATGATTGGTCATTTGATCCACAGAGAAACTCTGTGAAGTGTTCCACAGACTCTGACTTGTAGTAACTAGAAGGTCAGGGAAACACAAAAAAAAACTAAATTCTTTTCAATGTCAATATAAAACTATGTAAACTTTTTGTTTTGCCATAGGGCTGGGTTACAGCAAATCATCATGGTTACAACCTAATTTAGTATTTCCGAGATGATACTGTAGGTAAATACTTTTTGCAAGTGGGACGTAGGCTTACAAACTTTCATCATGGAAATCAAGACATTTTGATCCCTACAGTGTTTTGAAATGCCTGCTAGGTGTACAGAATGTTCCTCTTGCTTCAAGGATGGCACTGTGTAGCTTGAAGGCATACATGTGCTCTGAGTAGATTGATCCCACTGTCATGCAGTGAAATTTGGGTCACTTAAATGATCAAAGTTTAGGGGCAGCAACTATACCCTCTTTTTTGAGGACAGTGTTTCATGAATGTCTGAGAAAAGAGGAAGGGGAGGCAGAAGGGCTATAGTAAGAGGGAGGGAATAAAGGAAAACATATTTAACTATATTGAGACAAAATGAGATACACTTTAGGTTTTCTGTCAGCCGAATAGTTGAAACCATCATTAATATTCACCTCTAAATATACAAATAACATCTAAATGAGGGTAAATATAATGGACTTATAGAAAGTCCTCAGCACTCTGTTAGATATTGGATTTTATGGGTAAGCACTTAATTGCTAAGATTTGTGAGTTATTTCTTCAGGTTGCACGTGGCTTTTACAGATCTTTCTGTCCCACATTACACATTTTCCACTTTATTTTCTACTCTTTGTTTGAGAACTTTCCTAGAAACTCATTATGTCATTAAGAAAAATAACTATAATGGATACATGAAGTGAAGTTTGCAGCTGCTCCCTGGCCATCCATCAACTATCACATCTATTGTGCATGGCAGAGCCAAATTTTTCACAATTCACAGTTGTGATCTCAAACCAACGATACTCACATATCCTCATCGAAAATATGTTTCACTGAGTAACCAATTTGAAGGGAACAATACGTAATACAACAACCATTGCTAACTTTCTATCACCTAGTCTGAAATTCTGTGTGGCTAGTACTGTCTTTGTGCTGCTTTATTTATGTCTGTGTGTTCATTGTATGCGTTCACTCATTTTTCTTTAAAATAAAATAATGCTATATTTTTAACTTTTACATAACAGGTGAGATTATAAGCTTTCATAGAAACATGGATGTAAGACAAAGAAAAAGGAAAATAATACCTGAGAAAAAGCATTCTGTATCTTGTCTTTTTACAACATTTTAGGATTCTGTAATACCTCCTGCCTCTCTACAAAACTTTTCTGTTTTAATTAGGCAAATATCAATCTGCAGAGTGACAATCTGTATTATACACAAACTCATTACATGGTTTCTTTAATGGATTGTATTCATTTACAAAAACACAGTGTTGTGAAATGAAATACCAGATAAACTGGAATTTAATATCTGTTAAACTGGAATTTTAGATGAACAATAAACAGTCTAATATAAGAGATCCCCAATGATATGCTTTTGATATTTGTATGATATTACAACATAAGTGAGCACTAAATATTTTCATTTTCTGATAAAATTTAGTTTAAATGAGTGTATAATCAGTGTCCACTCATTCTTCTTTGCAGAAACAAAATTTTTGCTTTCTCACTTTCTAGTTGTTTCTGCAATATTTTCCCCTTCTCTAAAGTGTGTGTGCATGCGTGCGTGCGTGCGTGTGTGTGTGAGAGAGAGAGACAGAGAGAGAGAAAGAGAGAGAGGAGATTCTGACAAGACTGTACACATGTTCCTATTAGCCACACCAGTTCTTTTTTGCTCACAGTCTTCTGACATTTAAGAATTCATAAACATCATTTTAAACTCAAAGCCTCATTCTCTTCCCATATAATATCCTTCTGTTTGCTTGCTCACCTACAGTCTTAGTTCTCTGATGAGTTAAAAGAAAACAACTCTAATTTGTAGGGTGTCTTCAAGTGATCATTTTAGCCCTCCAACACCCATGCTCAAACTATAGTTATGATTTTTTAAAATGTGCCCAAGGAATTTGTTCAAATGCTGATACTCACAAAGGACTCGAGACTCTATACCATCAAACTATTAGATACTGCCCATCTGATATGTGCTCAGTATACTTCATATTATGCTTGTTAGTCTTACATTACATTTACAATTGAACAAAGGAATATATTATATATTTTCCCATTTTATCTCTGCCAAGGTTATTTCTCTCTCCCAGAATGCTGGTCCTTGGCAGAAACTATTATATTCCTTTGACTCTACCAAGTATATTTTTCTGTTAGAATCAGACTCTTCTATCCTGATGTTAGCCAAGTTTCATTTTCTCATACATGGTATTTAATTTCTTTGAGTTTTTGAGGTTCAAAGTACATTTTTCTTTTTAAATGAAAAATGAAATTTTGAACATGTTTTAGTATTGGACATTTTTGTTAATTCTTTGGAATACAATATAACAGATCAACATATAATTTTAAAATTATTTTATACATAAGAATATTAAATACAATACCATATATTTTACTATAATGTATTGGAATCCAATCCTATTTATACAATTTTATTACATGGATTTTTAAAATGTGATGAGTCAGTGTATATGAATTTTATTTTTATGTAATTTTAGCTTATTTTTAAATTAAGATTTACTTTTTACAATTTCACAGAACAATATTTGCATCATTCCTGTATCTGTATAGAAATTTTAGTTTGATCCTTTTTTAGTTTGATCCTTTGTTTTTATTTTTATTTTTTATATTAAAGAGGATTAAAAAGACAATAGCAAAATAACAACAACATAGACAAAAGCAAAACAAAGCAGAACAATAAAAATGACACAGGATTTCAAACCAAAATGATAGGAGTTCATTTATTGGTTGTTATATTACATACAGCATCTGCATCAAATTTTCTCAGATCTCTTAATGTCTAATGGTTTATTGAAAGGAACAGTTTACTGGAAGGAACAGTTAATGCTTTTTTCCCCAATTTTGCATGTTTATATCAGGTGACCTGAACAACTAACTCGAAGACAACAATATACAATATAACCAACATGGTTGAATTTCTACCTTCACGTTTAATGAAGCTCTGCCTCATTTCTAATGATTTTTTATTATTTTTATTCTGTTTAATTGTTTGAATTAAATATTGCATTCTTTCATCTGGTAATTCAGATTGATTTTTATAATAAGATAGAAAGAACTTGTAGAAAACTTCAGTACACTTCTTTGTTGTATAATTTATGTATACATATACAAAACATATAAATTATATATATTATATATGGATGGATGCATGTATGCTTATATGACCATTTCACTAGGAAATTATCATCAGAGTAATCTCTCCACCTATATACTTTCACAGTATTTCTTCTGTTTGCAAAGGGATGGCAAATATTTTTTCCCACTTTTTGCTATTTGCCTCCATTGCTTTCTTCTTTTTCTTTATCTGTACTTCCTCTTTTCTTTCTCTGTCTTCTAATAAACGTAATCCCCATTCCAAACAGAATCCTTGGTGTAGTGCTGGTGTTCTAGAAAAAAGACTTAAATGGTTTCAAAAGTTCCTGAGAGTCATATTTCTTTAGTATCATCAAATCTGTCGCAATAAACCTCTTAGTTCTTGATGTAAATGTGAAGATTCGTGAGTTCCTTGATGCTCCCTGCCAGGCCTTCCATGCTTCTTCAGTACTATGAAATATTTCAGTTATTATGATTGTCACAGTATTTAGAAACCAGCTGCTTTTCTTTCCACTTTCTGCCACAATTTCACTTATGCAAAGGATGACATAAAGCACTTTACACTTTGTTCATAGGTTTTTCGTTGCAGAGATGTCTTCACATATATTATGAAGTGGTTACCACAGTTAAGATTAATATGTCCACACTCTAAATTCACTTATTTCCTCTGCTTTTTTGTGGTAAAGACATTTAAGATGCGCCCTTAAAGGCAAATTTCAAATATGCAATATATAGTTTTAACTGCAGTCACCGTGCTGTATGGTAGATCTCCAGAACTTACTGCTCTTTTCTTACTGAAATGGAAAACCTTTGAGTAACCTCTCTCAATTCCACTCCATGACTCCAATCATAGGAACTGCCACTGAATTTTCTGTTTCTGTACAATTACCTAGGATAGATTTCATATATAAATGACATAATACAATGTTCTTTCAGGGTCTGCATTATTTATTTTAGATTAATATCCTATAATTAACTATTGTAAAAAGATAGGAATCATTTCTTTACAAAGGCAAAATAATATTTCATTGTGTATGTTTTACCTCATACTAGCATTAAAAGTGATTTATACACCACCAGTATGATACAAATTATTCTAAAATTGACTATATACTTACCTTTCCAGTGAGATTTATATTTTCATATATGTTCATATTGTCATTCTCCTTTCATTTCAACTTGTACAATTCTCATCATGCAGACCTATGGAGATGACCTCCCAGTTTTTGTTTGTCTTGAAAACATTTTGCTTCTTTCTTAGTGAAGATCAAATTCTTTGTAGAACTGTCTTCTTTGGAAGTGTTTTGTTCATTTGTTTTGTACTTTAAATTCTCCTTCATCTCACTCCTCTGGTCTGCAGTGTTTCTGCTAAGAAAATTATACCTCAGTTCCTTACTATTTGTTGGGGTGCTTTCTACTATCTTATCAAAGTGGTCTGGCAGATATTTAGGAATTTCATTATGCTGTATAATGACCTTTTAATTTATTCTACTTGGGGTTCTTTATGACTTATACACTGTATTTTCATTTCTCTCTAGGTTTGTGAATGTTTTACTATATCTTTTAATAAGTTCCCTGGACTTTTTTCTACTTTGGTCTTTTTGAGTCTCCTACAATGCTTAATATGGTGTAATTTATGTTACCTCATCGGTGTCATAGGTTTTTTTTCTACCCTTTTGAATTTTTGTTATTGTCGTTGTTCTTTTGACCAATTTCAAAGAATTGGGTTTCCAGCTCATAGATTCATTCTTCTCCTTGGTGAAACCTGTTTTTAAAACTTGCTATGGAATATTGTACTTAGTTATTGTGTTCTTTATCTCCATAATTCATGGTTGGTTTATTTGTTAAATAATCCCACCCCTTTGTTGAAATCTTCACTAGATATATATTGATTTTCTTATGTCAATTATTTATCTATTTATGTCTCTTGAATCTCAGTTTAAGAACCTTAATGGTGATCATTAGTCTTTGTGAAGCATTTTGGAAACTTCCATTTCTTTAAGTCACTTTCTAGTGCTTTATTTTGATCTTTCAGTAGTGTCAATTTTCTCTGATTATTCACTGTTTGTGTGTTTGTATTAATGTATATACATTTGAAATAATAAGTAGATCTCCCTGAGTTTGCAGACTGGTTTTAGTAAAAAAAAGCCCTTCACCTATGTCTTCCCAAAGATGCTAGGTGGACTAGCTGCTGGGCTCATTAACAAGCTTCCTATTATACAGTCTTCCAGTTGGCTGGTCTGGCATTGGGACTGCTTGCAATGGCTGTTCAGCAAGATTCACCAGGGTGAACTTGTTTTTGGGTGTGCAAAGACAGGCCTGAAACCTGTGTCAAGTCAAATAAAGATAGCCTCTGTCCTTGGGGCCATCATGATGGCCATGTTAGGATAGACCAGGTGCCTGACACTTTATAGGGTTAGTTTCAGTTTTGAGGTTGGTCTGGAACCAAGAGTGTTATGGTTGATATATTGTGTCAACTTGGGGAGCCTAGAGGTTTTACTGAGTGATTCAGCAGGAAGCCAGGGTGCTTACTTTGTACACATCCTGAGCCTGTGCAAGAGGAGGGCATAGAGATTTTGTGAGAGGTACACGCCCCCTGGATGGGGGTAGGCAGTTTACAAGGTAAGGGAGAAAACGAGGCTGCTTGCAACCATTGCTCCCTTTTTCTCTGGTTGTTTTTGCTGTGCTCTGCTGCCATGAACGTTTGCCCTCTGCCATGTGCCACTCTGCCTCAGAACCAGCCAAGTATGGACTGAAACCTCCACAAACTGTAAGCTAAATAAACCTTTCCTTCCTTCATTCTGGGCATTGGGTATTTTGTCTCGGCAATGAGAGAAAAGTAACCAAGACAAAGAGTTAAGGAGAATAGGCTCTCTCCTGTGTTTATTGGGTTGTAACTAATGCTTGGTCTGTAGTGACACTACGTACTCACTTCATTGTCTTTGTTACATGTGAAGGTATCTCTCTCCACTCTGTGTTGCTTAGGGTTGAGAAAAGGGATGAAATAGACTCTGTGAAACTATCTTTTCTAATCTTTTAAATGAAAACCTACTTGTTTTACATATTCTCTGTACTCTTTCTCCGTCATTATCTTCTTGAATGAAGAGTTCCAATATTTGTTTCTGAGATAATTATTGGAAAATTTTATTTCACAATCTTAATGATGTCACCATCCTGACAAAACTGTTGTATATATTGTTTATTAGTTTCAGTATTTCACATCATAGATTCTATCTTCTACAATTTACTATCCAGTAAAAACTACATATGTGTTCCATGACTTGTTAACTTTTATGTTCTTTATTTTTATAAATTGTGATTTCCATGCCGTATTATATTAATGTCTGATGGATTGCTTTTATGGTATAATTCCTTTGGTAATAAATATTCTCTTAGTCTAAAAACAGTCTTTACTTTTCACTTATGTTTCAAATTGATCTCACTGAGAACAGAATTCTATCTACACCAACACCTCTTCTTCATCTTGGTACTGTAGAGCTATCACCACGTTGGTCTCCCTTGCATAGTTTCTGAGGACAAATCTGATATCATTCTAATGTCAACTAGAATGGATAAATGTCTTTTTTCTTCAGCTACCAAAACAGTTTTCCTTTCAACTTTTGTATTCAGACATCACATTATCATGTGATGATTTTTTTATCCTACTTAAAATTCTCTGAGCTTCCATGATTCCCAAGTATTTTTTTAACTTTTATTTGGAGTATTCTTACATATTTCCAAATATTCTCTCTCTATCATCTCCTCAGTAACCCTTTTCATTTATCCTCCCTTCCATATTTTTCATAGAATGTCAGTTATATATACATGTGTTTGCCCTTTACTAATTTATGTTGCAAAATAAGTCTAAAATATGTTCATTTTATTTAAATTTGCTTATGTTTAAATTTCTGAAAAGTATATTAATTTATATTCAAGTGCATTTAGTGCTTTTTATCACTGTAAATTCTGCTAATAATCCCATTAAAATAATTCATCTTCCTTGCATGTGTCACATTTCTAGCATTTCCATTTTAATCTCTGATCATTTTGAAATTTTCTAACTTTTTTCTATCTTGATATGATGTATTTCAATTCTGTATTTTCGTCTGCTATTTCATAATTTATCGCCTCTTTTTTTTTTTTTTTTTTTTTGGCGGTACTGGGGATTGAACTCAGGACCCTGCGCTTGCTAGGCAGGCGCTTATTGCACTGAGCTATATCCCCAGCTCCTATTTCATAATTTAAAAGATTGTTTTCCTCACATTTTTATGGATTTTCTCATTTGCATATCATTTCTGGAGATTGTGCATAAAATAAGATTCACACTGGTAAATATGCTCGGACAAGTTTTTTTTATTTTTTTGTGTGAATGGTTGTTTGGGCTTTGATCTAGTCAATCTGTAGTTCATCTAGACTTAGTTTGTGCTATATAATACATTCTCATTATTTGTGATACTTTATATTCTACAATCTTTAACACAATATTGAATTAATGAATACTTTCAGGATTACTTTTTAAACTATTAATGGAAATACAAGATTCCTGAAAATTTCTGCTCTCAGCCTTTGTTTTAACCAATTAATTCTCATCCTTATTTAATATATTTCCCAATCTGTAGACAACTTTTTAAATATATATCATTGATTCACTATCATTGAACTCATGGCCAGTGGCAGTATTATTCATACCTGCAGAGAGATAATCTAACTCTGGCAGGACACAGCCTTCCCCCACGTTGGAACACTTAAAATACTTTAGCACTACACATGAATGGGGGTCACTTTAGGCACTAAAATTATCGAAGAAAGACATTAAAATGCAAAAATGACAGTATTGTATATAGGCTGTAAATTAACACTTTAAAGTATAAGATCTGAGATACAAAGTTTGGCTGTTGCTCTGTTCAACATCAGCATGGAACATGTGCATGAGGAAACTCAAATTTGCAAATTACTAAGCCACAGTAGTGAGTACTGACTATATCTATCTGTGTAGTAAACTTCATATTATACTCTTCAATACCACTGTGTGTAGAGTGTGGACACCTCAGATCACTCTGGTTTGGATGTTTTGTTTTACTTAGTATAAGATCTGAATGGTTAGACTGTCTTTCTCAGTCTTCCAGATTCATTCTTAAGTTCAGCAGACCATCCAGAATTACTCACAGAGGAAGTCTTTCTTTCAAAAGGTGTATGCTACTTGATTTAGTATTCATAATAAAGTCATAGACTTTACCAGTTGTCTGTTTTTCAGGCTTTGCTTTTGTAGATACTAGGTGCCCATGATTGAGACATAGCATTTCCCTCGTGATAGATATTGTAGGCTTACTGTGAGCATAAGCATTTGAATGTAGTGGAAATTAATGGATATTTCTGAAATGTAGATCCATACTCAACGTGTCGGTGATAACTAGACATTTTAAATGTACATGTTCACATAGAGATTGCGATATGATTTCTGGAACACTAGCTTTATGGAGTTTGGTGGTGCTATTTCCAGAATAAGTATATAATTTTGTAACAGAAATAGAGATATTGAGTACTGTTTTATTTCTATGCTTGTATTAACTTTGAAAATCAGCTTTATTTTGTACCTGTATTGTGCAGTACAATTGAGCTATGTTCATGAACCCTTTCCATGACAATGTCTTTAAACCAAAGATCTACCATTTTCTTAACCTTCTGAATAGCTTTTCTGTGGTATTCATTATTGGTGTGTTTATTCTTTTCTTGAGCTTCAATTGTGTTAATTTTTGTCCTTTTAGTTCTTTTTCTGCTGTAAGTTGTGAATTGTGAACATTTTAACATTCATTTCCTAATTCCCACATTTTCTTCAACACTTATATTTTTTATTATGAGTGTCCGTAGTCCACCCTGAGATCAAGGAGAATAATTAATCAGACTGATGAGACATGTGAGTAAATTGCCATGGAAAAATGTAGGGTTATTGGTAAGTTTATTGGAAATATGGAGCAACAGTTTCATTTTTCAAGTCATACCAGAATCACATAAGTCAATGTAGCCTAGTAAAGAGGTGAAATATTTCAATTATTACTTCACCTGTCAAAATTTGGTTTCTTCTTTCAGGTATCTCAGAATTCAAATGAGGAAAAGGAATGTCCCTTGGCTAAATGAATTGAGAGGAAGTGGTGATATAATAATGCTAATTCTATGCCTTGGCAATGTTGCATTTTACCAAATAATGATTCACTTCCATGTTGCTGCTCTCTTAGCTTGGTCTCCATCATAAACATATAGGAGATGGGTGGGCTTTTCTCACAAATCCCATAACCCAAGTAGAAAGAAGAGTCACGAAGACAAATCTGTCTATAGCAACCATTTCCAGCAGATCTATTCAGCTTTGAGGATAGCTTCCAACATATTATGGTGTACAGTATTTTTGTAATAATAGTTTATGTAAGGCATGTCATTTAATGCCCTCAAACTCCAACATCAAAAATGTAGGACAGATATAAAATACACATAAAGACTGCTGTGAGGCCGTAAGTACTGAAAATGACTGCTAGCTCAAATTCTTTACCAATATGTTGCAGATTTTATTTGTTTATATATATAAGACACAAAACACAATATTTGGTTTGAAGAATTAGCAACATATAAATGCTTCTTCAGTCATGATCTTCATTATTAGCCTCACACATCCCAACTCTTTCCCAAAACCCACTGGTAAGAAAATGAACTGGAACGGTTTTATCTTGAAATTCAGAGTCAAACACTTACAGACTGAACCATAAAAGTAACTATAAGCCAAAAAGTGAAGTACTGGCCCGGTAAAGCACTTTTAAAGTGACTTCTATCTAAGCAGCTACTCAGTTTGTTTTAAAAGGGGGAAAGGAAACTGACACTAAAAAGTTATCTGCAGCACAGCGTTGTAGGAGACACCTGTAACCTCCTCTCTCTAGAAGGCTCGATCAGGAGAGTTGCAAGTTCAAGGGTAACCTGAGCAAATTAGCAATATAGCAACAACTTATCTCAAAATAGAACTTTTGAAAATGGTAACACAGTTCACTGTGAAGGTGCTGAATAAAAAATATAATATTTTCTAAGTTAACTATTGCTGATGGGGGGGGAAGATGGCGACCGGGTGAGCAGCAAGGGAGCGAACCTCCTTAATAAACAACACCAGCTCGAGACAGACTTGGTGAGCGTGAATGCCGGGACCTCGGCTGGGAAGTTTAAACTGGGCGTATTTCTCTGAGATGCCGGGGGAGATGTGGTAGGGTGGACCAGGCTGCCGGGGCGAGACGTGGGAAAGTCCCAGACGCTGGGAGCCGGGGACGATCCCCGCGGGGAAGAAGCGGGGATCGGTCCAGGCGCAGTGGGAGCGCGGCCGCCTCGGGCCCTCCCGCCTCCCGAG